>LPNX010963646.1:252867-265822 GCA_001517045.1 Pseudotsuga menziesii
AATTCCTCGAAATGAAAATGTGTGATACTGGTATCAACCCTTTTTGAAACGAAGGTAATAATAGCTACTAAAATTAGGAGAGAGAAAAATGAGAACTATGTCGAGTTCTCGTTTCATAGTATAAGTGGTTTACCGTAATTGAAAGGATTTCATATAGATCTAATTTACTAAATATTTTTTAGATTATGGCCCTAAATAGTTATGCAAATATGATATTTAAATTCATAATTTGTGTATTTGCTTTTAAAAGGAAAAAGAAGAAGACACGATGCTCTTAACTATTTTTTAATATATATCTTTTTTTATTTATATGCATGGATATTGTTTTATTTGTATTTGTCGGACACCTTCGAAGTTCGTTACAATTCCTTCCTGATCTAGAATTAGACTACTTTTCAGTAGCTTTTAAGGAAAAAGGTAAAGCTAGTCTTAAGGAATTTTCCTTGTTTTTTTATACAACTCACCCTCCTTAGTTTTCTCTTCCAATAGAATGAGTTTATCCACTTTCCTCCACTTATCAGCTAATAGACTTCACTCATCATATTTGTGATCTTCTTGACATATTGGGGAAGTGCTTTATTCACCTATGGGGGGATTTTGACTGTTTAGTAAGCCTGCTTTTGTGTTGATTCAAATAACATCCTTATGCATTCGATTCTATGATGTAGATATATATTTGGATAGCCTGTTTCTTCATAACATTTGGAGAGATAAACTTATTCAACATAATTTTGTATTATGCATCATTTTCAGTCTCCATTTTTAGTGAATCTATGCATATTTTATAAGTAATTATGTGAGTTCAATTTGATCTAAGCTTGGGCTTAATTTCCACACATAGTTACTGATCACGGTTCTCAGTAGTGTAATCATGATGAATGAATTAAGTTCTATGTTGGGTTTCCTCCATGAAAATTCAACTCCCTATTATCCTCAAGCTAACGACCAGGTTGAAGCCGTTAACAAGGTTTTGAAAACTATGCTTCTTAGGATGGTGGGTGACCATAAGTAAAATTTGAACTTGACTATGTTTTCAGCACTATGGGCATATAGGCACTCTATAAAAAAAATTACTGGATTCATGCCTTTCCAATTATTCTACGGACTGGAATTTGTTTTACCTATTGAATGTGAGATCCCATCTCTAAAACTAGTTGTCAAAAGTTTTCCCTACACCTCAGCCAAGGAAGAAAATTTTATTTATCTCACAAACCTTGATGAAACACAATGATATATGAAGGCATAATATTGTAAGTCACAATATGATAAGTCATATCAACCTCATGTGTTTAATGAAGGATATATTTTTCTTTAGAACATGAAACACTGATGACACGACTACCATCATGGCATATAACCAATTCCTCCCTAATAAAATGTTGTAATCCAATGAGGCTTCAACCACATCTACCTAAATAGAGATGGTCTTGCCCCTAGCTCAATAGATAAAGCCGGTAACAAGCCATAGGGTTGGAAACCTCATCCATTAAAATATTTCAACATGGTCGACGAATGGTTGACCTTAGGAGAACCAATGGCTCTCCAATAAGACATAGATAACACCAAGGTTGAGGCTCCTTCATCTAGTACGGTACAATGAACCTTCCTACCAATCACCTTGGTCGCGATCTGAAACACGAGTTGGTGAGATAGTCTCGGTTTTAGATTCTCCGCATCAGAGATAATCATATTAGAATTCTCTAATCTAGAGCCTAGAAATATGACAACAAGTTTTTACATTGTGTAGGACAAGTTTGGAGTACTTCCAGAGTGGAAGTAGCAGAATGTTCCTGAGCTAGATCTTCAATGATACTATAGATTTGGGAAGCTCGAGCACTAGGATTAAATACTTCTTTCTGGATTGTACTCTTAGGCAGACATAAAATTGTGTCAAGGATGGTTTTTCTAATGGTAAGAAGGCTCGTAGAAGGAGGAAGAGAAGAAGAAGGATTAATAGAAGGATTATTCACATAAGAAGTACCTGAACATCCTTTTTTCTCTTGATGTTTGCCGTATGTCTACGTTCACATAGTTAGTCCAATTGTTTTGGAGGACATCATCTTGATTTCTTCCATGGAAGAAGAGGCACCATGCAAAGATGGATGGTCTATCAATTCATGTTGGGATGGGAAAGGGTCGGTCAAGACTGCCAATGTAGGATTTTTTTTTAAAATGTTGACCTCTTCACATCTAGGACATTCCTTAGTGAAGTGGTCGTCTCCACACAAAATGCAAGGATACTTAGCTTTCCTCTTTGGTTTTGAATCATTCTCTGGACACATATTCTTTGGGGTCTCCTGCTAGTTTCTATATTTGTCATTACCTTTCTTTCTATTTCCAGTTAATTATGAAGATTGTGTCATGTTCACTTAAGTGGAAACAATAGGATTTGAGTAGGTTGCAGGAGAAGAACTCTACGACTTGGTGGGTTTCGCTACATATGGGGTTGGATTGTACCTACAACACCATCCACAAGAGTTTTGAAATGTGGCTTGGTGGGATCATTGCTGGGATGAGGAAAATGAGGGATAAAATCATACAATGTCCTAGACTCGGAATAAACCAATTCTAAGTACTACGCACGGATAATAGCTTGTTCCTTTGTAACAACACCGTCCATAGCTACATCTCTGGCAATATGGATCAACAATGACTTTGTGAAATATTCAGCTAGCAATTGATCTGTAATAAGAGCCTTGATCAAACTTCATCGCTTCCTCCACTACTGAATGTGATCAGATATGTGGGTGGAGTTAGTTTTTTGAAGGTAAGTCAAGAGATCGGTACTAGTATCATAATGAATTGGTAACTAGAAGTGCATAAGAAATGTTGTTTCCAACGAATTCAAATCCACAAATGAATGGTGTGGAAGTTCAATGTTCCACTTAGCGACCGTACCCGTCAAAGTTCTCTCGAAGAGCCGCAAATAGATGTAATCATCCTTGAAGGAGTTCAACGAACACCAGAGATGGAAGGTAATGACATTATTTCTAGGATCTTCTCCTTGCTTTCCATCAAAATTCGAAATTTTTTATGGTAACCGTTCGGAATAGTCCGCGAAAAAGGGTCATGTAGAATGGGATCATTGATCAATTTGGATGAGAATGGAAAATCCAATATTGCCAGAAAAGGGAGTTTCCTATTGGGATGCAGGTAATTATAATATTTATAAGACATGGAAACCCTAGTAGGAACATAGGTTGGCTGAGGTTGGCCATAGTAACCAACATATTGTTGGTAATTGGGAGTGTTTTTCCCTACAAAGGGGTTACACGGGTTACAATAGTAACCAGCCTGGCATCGCTCCTTGCAAATAGATATAGAGCAGTGGCACCTCTCTTTATACACAAGAAATAGGCGGTGGTGTTGTAAGTTGTTCTAATAAAAGGTGTGGTGGCTGCACTTTATATTTATCCTAGGTGTAGTGGCCCAAATTGATATTTGAAACACAAAAAATGTGAAAAAATAGATATGTTAGAGCCTGAAAAATGAATCCAAATGAAAAATGAAGACAAGAGCTTGAATAATTAGAGGCAAACAGAGGAAAATCTGTCAATTTCAAAATAAATCTATAAAATTAACAAGCAAATCTATCAATTGAAATTGCAGATGGAGATTCAACTTACTACAAGAACAAGAATTTGATCTCACTGGTATGGTTGCCACTTTTGTTAATCGAAAATCTTTCGAATGCAGACAAAGGTTGTTTCCCTAGTCTAAATAATCCAAATATAGAACAAAACACACTATAGAACAAAGAAATTTTCCCTATAACCCTAGACAATTTGAATTAGCTTCTCTCATACCTTTTAACATGTAGATTTGAAGGTTTGAACTTGTTGTGCTTGAGCTATGTTATAAATGAACTTGTAGTGGACATAAAATAACAAAACCATATGACAGTAATAAGATAATCTACAATTCTATGTAAATGACCAAGGAAATAAACAATAAACATAATATAATAATGAGATACAAAGAGTCAATGGGGGGTTAAAACTTGAATTTGGGTAACACTTCCGTGAGAATCGGGTGCCCAACCAACATAGCGGGAGTTATTCGGCCGAATAACTATATTTATTCAGTCAAATAATTTAGTTATTCGGCCGAATAATTATAGTTATTCGGTCGAATAACTAATCCTTTATCCGGCTGAATAAAATTTAACGGTAACCGTTTAATTTGATAGAATAGATTTTCGACTGGTAATTTTTATCAACGTTTCAATAATTATTTGGTCGCACAATTGTTCGGCCGAACAATTTTTACCAATAGCTGTGGGCTCATTTTCGTTGTTTCACCTATAGCGATTTGTTGTCATCCTGTTGCTCCTACCACCCATCGTGCCACCCATCTTGTCTCTCCACCTATCTCATCCGCGTCCACGTCACCCAGTCGTCTGATGTGTACATTCTCCATCCTGTCACCCCTTATCTGTGTGGTTTCCTCTCGGCTTGGAGATCTGTTCATGGAGATCGATCGTGGAGGTCCCTTCGGTGTGGAGGTCTATTTGTCAAGGTGTACGTGGTCTTCTGATGGTGTGGTGTTGTTTTTCTGCCCCTTGGTTGTGAGGTAATCCTTGAATGATAACTTTTATATTATTATGAGTATGGTAATGTTTGTGTAATCTTTGTTAAGTGCTTGTTTAAGCTTTGTTATGTGCTTGTTTCATATCATGTTCAATGTTTCCACCTATTGTATTTACATCTCTAAGCTGATAATTACAATGGTAGTAAGGACAGAGTTGAACAACTTTGCCCATTTGGACAGTTCTACTTATTTTAAATGATTTTAATTAAAAAAAATTTAACATAAAACTTGAAATCTGTCAATGTTTTTTCTGTTTCTATATTTTTTAATTAGTTTATTCTTATTCTCTATGTACATGAAATTTTATAGAATATTTAGATAGCTATGTTTAAAAAAAATCCATAACTTTTTAATTAGCTTATTTTTATTCTCTATGTACATGAAAATTTATAGAATATTTAGAGATCTCTATCTAGAAGAATCCATGGTTATGTAGGCTTAAATAACTCCACCAGTATGTAGCATCTCTAAATGACATTTGAGACATATAGACATTTAATACTGCATAGGTTGCAGCTCTATCCAAATGGACAGATCTGATCAGCTATGTACAAATGGACATAGCTGATATGCTCTGTCCATTTGGATAGAGTTGATGAGCTCTGTCCATATGGACAGAGTTGAACAGCTCTGTCCAAATGGACAGAGTTGATCAACTTTGTCCATATGGACAGCGCTGATCAAGACCCTAAGTAAAGAAAATATATGAGAGTGTTGAACAGCTTTTCCCATTTGGACAGAGTTGAACAGCTCTTCCCATTTGACAACTCTACTTATTTTAAATGATTTTAATTAAACAAAATGTAACATAAAACTTTAAATTTGTTAATGTTTTTTATGTTTGTATATTTTTTAATTAGCTTATTCTTATTCTCTATGTACATGAAATTTTATAGAATATTTAGACAACTCTGTCTAAAAAAATCCATAACTTTTTAATTAGCTTATTTTTATTCTCTATGTACATGAAAAATTATAGAATATATAGAGAGCTCTGCAAAAGAATCCATGGTTATGTATGATTAAATAAATCTACCAATATGTAGCATCTCTAAATGACATTTAAGACATTTAGACATTTAAGACTGTATAGGTTGCAGCTCTATCCAAATGGACAGATCTGATCAGCTCTATACAAATAGACAGAGCTGATATGCACTGTCCATTTGGACAGAGTTGATGAGTTTTGTCCATATGGACAGAGTTGAATAGCTCTATCCAAATGGACAGAGCTAATCAACTCTGTCCAAATGGAAAGAGCTGATCAAGTTCCTAAGTAAACACTTTACTTCTGTATGTTTTTTAGTTTGTAGGGGACAGAATTTCAAAACCTTTTCATTTTACTTCTTGCCTGAGTTACAACTTCAGCTGTAGTGTAATAACTATATATTTTTGTTCTTAACCTCTACTATTTGTTTTAGTCCATACAACTACTAGGCGAAGTATAAGTCCCATGGCACTTTATGACTATCTTAGTCCATGATGCATTGCATTAAGTAACATTGCCATTTCATGCTTTTTCGAAACATAGAGAGAAAAGGTTAGATAGATAAAGGCAAGTTTAAAGAAACAATTGCTTTATCTTCTTATGGGGATGGAGACCAAAACAACCAGAAGTGTAACATAAAACGATAGGGATAGGCTGGACTAATGGGGGGAATCCATAGGTGTGTGTAGTCAGTCCCTATATGCTCTCCTTAGTCCAAGTTGAAATCTATATGTCCTTTCCATTTGATTTGATAAATCCATAAAATCACAACAGTTGATTGATAGCGGTTAGTTGATTCACTACCCTTACTCTTCATTGCTTTATACAACTAGAGGCACTAGGATATGTAATTCATTGTAAATAGTCCAGATCCCAGAAGAAGAGAAGTGGAAGTATTTAAATATGAGAAATTAAGAGAATGCAAGGAATGCCAGATATCTATTACGAGATTATGTTAGTTTGATCGAGACTACAACGTAGAATAATCTAGAAATACTTTCTCCCTATGAGATTCAAGAATGAGCTAGCTAATTCACCTATGATTTAAGTTTAGTTGAAGAAATAGAAGCTTTATCTATATTTAATAGTGATGCTCTCATTAACAACTCTATAATGACTAGGTAGCTAGTAGCCAGCAGTAGTTTCTATCTGTAGAGTAGGTAAGTACTTGCACTTGCCTTAGACTATATTTTATACTTAGCAAAATGTAGTTCATGCACATGTAGTTAAAGGACTATTACATAATATTAATGATATCTAGTTCTTTATTGAAATATTAGTTTTTATAGTTGCTAAGTCTTTGAAGTTGATTAATTAACATGTAGAAGATTAGGCCCATAGTGATTAGGGAATTATGGCTCTCAAACTTTAGGCCTAGATATTTAGGCATGACACACTATCTCCTTGCATTTTCCACCTCTCGACTTGTAAAATTGTTTAATGGATCAGCATGTTTGGCTTCAAATTACTCTATGTTTCAACTTTTGGCCTCTGAACCAAAACAAGTTTATGGCATGTGTCGAGGTCAAAATGTTATACAGCATGCGTAGTAACCATCATATACCAGTGTATTTACTAGATTCAGGGATCTTCTTTATCACGAAGAAGTCTCATTGTCTTCATATATGTTATATCTCCATACCACCTTGTTTTTCTATTTATATTACATTGAAAGCTTAGTTTTAATAGTAGTTGGCTCTTTGAAGTTGATTAATTAACATGTAGAAATTGATATTTGTGTAAACTTGTAGATATCATATCCAATGGAAAGAGAGCCACCTTTGAGATAGAAGCGTAGGAGGTCATCATATTCTTCGAGAGTTGGTGTCCAAAATTAATATCGAATATTATCGACTTCACCTCGAGACTCAAGCTTTTTGTATAGTTCACATTCATATTATCATCGACATAGCAATAGTGGTAGAGATGAATCCCCCTTATCAACTATGGGTGAAGGTGGATCTTGACCTTCTGTATGGGAGACAAGTGTGGAAGCAGAGCAAGGTTCGCAAGAGGCTCATCATCCTACATAGGGTGGCGAAGGTCAAGCAAGGACACAATATATCCAACTAGCTGAGGGTTATACGCCCATTACGACCTATCCATCAGATTTAACAGACGAGATTCCATGGGAAAGTGGGCTTCAACAAACGACTCTTGAAAGTTGCAGGGCTCACTATGACAAGCTGCAAAATGATCTTTCTAGTTTGGATCTCGCTTCAAAGAACAAACAAAGTATACAGATGGTTTTTCTATCTTTATAAAAATTCATTGAGGTATATGAGGATCTTGAACCAACAACAGATGGTTTTGTTGCCTTGATGCAAAGAAGAAAGGCAGAAGTGATGGGTCCAGATAAGTGGGCTGTTGTGAAGGAAAGGGTGACTAAAGAATAGGCCAACTCAATGTTCAACTTCAAATAGGGCCTAAAGCAAAAATCATTGAAAGTGCAATATCTTAAGTACCCTGAACTTGCACATTTTTTATATGATCAGTTTCTTTCAGCCTATGGTCGGTTTCCATGGAACGATGAGGTTCCTAATTATTTTGCTAGGTTTTTTTATGCTGAATTTTTTTTAGGAATGAAGCGAGACTATACTAATATTCATTCCGATTTTTATGGATTTGGAAAGGGGAGGATATACAATCTAAAAGGTTCCCTTAGAGATCCTATTACTCTTCGACCTACATCTCCAATATCTCGTCCACCTAGGGTTGTGACTTACAAATCAGAGATGGAGCCCACATCACAAGTTGGGACAACTGCAAAGCATAATGATGTTGAAGGTTTGACTTCGGCATTTGTAGGAGTTGATGTTGGATTGAGTCGATAGAGGGCTCATGCCACTATTTGGAAAAATTTTGTCTACAAAACAAATGATGAGTGAGATTGTATGGGCATTGAAGATCTAAAGGCCTATGCGAAGCTTTGTCATAATATAGCTTCGGATAAAATATCTAATGACACGTCAAGCATAGGAGAGGTTTGTGTACTTCGAATCTATTATTTTTTTTATTCATTTTGAATTAAACTTTTTGTTACATTATATCTATGTATGATCAATTATTTTTTGATGTATAGTAATAAATGTGTTACGTAAATGTTTATTGTTTTCAGTTTTCTCGATTGTTAGATAAACATAATTTTAGAATCTCCACTAGTCAAAATGCTGGAAATGTAGAAGAGCATATTGGAGAGGTATATTTAAAATTTACACATTTATTTTTATGTTTGAAATTTTTTTTTTTAAGTTAACTATGTATCTTATTGTTAATTTGACTTATTTATGCACGTTTCAGTAGATTCAAACTTTTTAGATGATTTTCCATATATTGTGAGCTAATGTTCTATTTTTTTTTTAAGTTAATTGCTAAGCTTAATATTTTTTGCTTTTACTATGATTTATTTATTAACAAAATTTAAATTTTAAGGGAAGAGAACATATTGAAATTGGAGATGAAGATATAGGTTCTTTGATAGATGTGAATATTGGCACCAAGGTAATTTTGTTCATAATTGAATTCATCTTTGATATACATGTTTAAATAGTTTAAATAATGTTTGACATGTGTAAATTGCTTTTATATATGTTGAAGCTTGGGTCTCTTCGATCTTTTCGAGGCAAAGGAAAGACTCCATTGGACAATAGTGTTGGAATTGTAAGTTTAATATTATTTTTTTTATTTCGTTTAAAATAGTCTAAATAATTTGTAAGATTTATAAATTGTTTTTATATATGTTGTAGCTTGGGTCTACTCCACCTTTTTGAGGTAAAGAGAAGACTCTGTTGGATGATAGAGAATTGGAGGTAATTTTGTTAATAATTGAATTATTCTTCGATATATTAGTTTAATGTTTTAATGTTTTGATTTTGGTTTAAAGTTATTTAAATAATTTATGCTATTCATAATCTGTTTTTATACATGTTGCAGATTGTTACGAGTCCAAGGGAAGACCCTGGTTGAGGATAGTGGTGGACTTCTATTTAGATAATTATTTATATTGTTCTTTTTATGTAGATATATATGTTGTAGTTGACTTGGACATGGAGGAGCTTAATTTTTGGATTATATACATGTACACTGAACTCACATGTACATGATTTTTTTTTATTATATACATGTACATTGACCTTATATATTGTTTTTGGGATTATATACATGTATATGTAAAGGTTAGGAATCTTAGGAACTTTTGATAGGTGTAAATATATAAATGTATGTAATTTATTAAATTTATGCATGTTTCTTGTTGAGAAGTTGAGAGTGATAGAAATGTTATGAAGTTTTGATAGGTGCAATCTAATGTTAAGAATGAATATATGGGGAATGTTAATGTTAGGAGTAAATGTGGGAATAGGGGAATGTTAGGAGTGAGTGTTTTGATAGATGTAATTTAATGTTAAGAATGAATATATGGGAAATGTTAATGAATATATGGGGAATGTTAAAAGTGAATGTTTTGATAGGCGCAATGTTAGGAGTGAATGTGGGAATGGGGGAATGTTAGGAGTGAATGTTTTGATAGGTGCAATGTTAGGAGTGAATGTGTGAATGGAGGAATGTTAGGAATGAAAGTTTGATAGGTGCAATGTTAGGAGTGAATGTGTTGATAAGTGCAATGTTAGGAATGAATGTGGGAATGGGGGAATGTTAAGAGTGAATGTTTTGATAGGTGCAATATTAGGAGTGAATGTTTTGATAGGTGCAATGTTAGGAGTGAATGCTTTGATAAGTGCAATCTAATGTTAAGAATGAATATATGGGGAATGGATATGGAAATGTTAATGTTAGGAATGTTAACGTTAAAAATGTTAGGAAGTTTTGATAGGTGCAATGTTAGGGGTGAATGTGGGAATAGGGGAATGTTAGGAGTGAATATTTTGATAAGTGAGATGTTAGGAGTGAATGTGGGAATGGGGGAATTTTAGGAGTGAATGTTTTGATAGCTGCAATATCAGGAGTGAATGTAGGAATGGGGGAATCTTAGGAGTGAATGTTTTGGAAGTTGCAATGTTAGGAGTGAATGTGGAAATAGGGGAATGTTACTAATGAATGATTTGATAAGTGCATTCTAATTTTAAGAATGAATATAATCAGAATGAATATGGAAATGTTAATGTTAGGAATGTTAGGAAGTTAATGTTAGGAATGTTAGGAAGTTTTGATAGGTGCAAATATATAAGCGTTTGAAATGAATGTCAGGAAATGTTAGGTGCAAATATATGATTGAATGTTAAGAAAGGTTAGGAATATTAGGAAGTTTTGATAGGTGCAAATATATGAATGAATGTTAAGAAAGGTTAAGAATGTTAGGAAGTTTTGATAGGTGCAAATATATGAATGTAAGAATGAATATAGGAGAATGTTAATGTTAAGAATGAATATATGGGGATTGTCAATGGTAGGAGTGAATATGGGAATGGGGGAATGTCAGGAGAGAATGTTTTGATAGGTGCAATGTTAGCAATGAATATGGGAATGTTAGGAGTGAATGATTTTATAGGTGCAAATATATGAATGAATGTTAGAAAATGTTCGGAATGTTAGGAAGTTTTGATAGGTGTAAATATATGAAAGTTAGTTAATGTATGATTGTAGATGTAGTGTTGAGAACTTGAGAATGTTAAGAATGTTGGAAAGTTTTGATAGAAATATTTTTTATTACTAAGGTAAAATTAGCAACTTGATCTTGAAGTTTTGATAGGTGCAATGTTAGGGGTGAATGTGGGAATGGGGGGATGTTAGGAGCGAATGTTTTGATAGGTGCGATGTTAGGAGTGAATGTGGGAATGGGGGAATGTTAGGAGTGAATGTTTTGATAGGTGCAATATTATGAGTGAATGTTTTGATAGGTGCAATGTTAGGAGTGAATGTGGGAATGGGGAAATGTTAGGAGTGAATGTTTTGATAGGTGCAACGTTAGAAGTGAATGTGGAAATAGGGGAATGTTAAGAATGAATGATTTGATAAGTGCAATCTAATGTTAAGAATGAATATGCTCTAAATGAATATGGAAATGTTAATGTTAGGAATGTTAGGAAGTTTTGATAAGTGCAAATATATGAATGTTTGAAATGAATGTTAGAAAATGTTAGGTGCAAATATATGAATGAATGTTAAGAAAGGTTAGGAATGTTAGGAATTTTTGATAAGTGCAAATATATGAATGTAAGAATGAATATAGGGGAATGTTAATGTTAAGAATGAATATATGGGGAATGTCAATGTTAGGAGTAAATGCGGGAATGGGGGAATGTTAGGAGAGATTGTTTTGATAGGTGCAATGTTAGTAGTGAATGTGGGAATGTTAGGAGTGAATATTTTGATAGCTGCAAATATATGAATGAATATTAGGTAGTTTTAATAGGTGTAAATATATGAATGAGTGTTAGGAAATGTTTGAAATTTTAAGAAGTTTTGATAGGTCCAAATATATGAAAGTTAGTTAATGTATGATTGTAGATGTAGTGTTGAGAACTTAAGAATGTTAGGAATGTTAGAAAGTTTTGATAGAAATATTTTTTATTACTAAGGTAAAATTAGCAACTTGATTCTAAATTTTACTAATTTTTATACTAAGGTAACATTATCAATTTAATTATTATATTTATTTTATGTTCCTTACAAGAAAAAAAAGGAGCACTACAAAGTTGCAGTAGTGAGGAAACTACAAATAGCATTCCTATATAACCCCCCATGATTTAAAGAAAGGTGATGAAATGAATAATGAAAAATAAAAAGAAAGACGTGTAGAGTTACAGGGAGAATTCAAAAAGTTAAGGCCCTTCATGTTTGATGGAGAATTTGAGGAAATGATAGAATCTTGGTTGTTAAATCTGCTCCATGGTGGAAGGAGGCTAAGAGTGTCAGTAGCAAACATAGTAAAGAGTTGAGTTGGAATTTTTTTTAAAAATTATTGAAAAAATGTATATCTTAGAACGATATTATGATGAGAAAGCTCAATAATTCAATGATTTGAGACTAATATTGTTAACCATGGAAGAATTTGTAACTGAGTTTGTAAATTTATAATGTTATGTACCATATCTAAGAGTTAAAAAAGCTAAGGTATACAGTTTTATCAGTTGTTTAACCCTAGTGTATAAGGAAAAGATTGTGTTTGAAATTCTTCAACAATGGATGAAGCAACTAGAAAGGCCTAGTTGTGCTACCATTTGTTTAATCAAATATCCAAATTGAGTAAAAGTTGGAAAAATAAAAAAAATTGAAAAGATCGATCAACGTAGAAAAGGATTTAAACCCTCACCTTTTGGAAAACATTAGAGGAAATTTGGGGTCTAAAATGGGCCTTATAAGAAAACATGCCAAAATAAGTTTTTGTGAGTTGGAATTCAAGAACCAATAGAATTTCAA
>LPNX010963646.1:265969-295829 GCA_001517045.1 Pseudotsuga menziesii
GGAACAAGAAGTCATACTGATAAAAAGTACAACATGTGAGGTTCAACCAATAGCAATGGGGTAAAGAGTATCGAAACTTCTAGTGGATGATGGAATAGTAACTCGTAAGCATATTGCAGGAAGCTTCTACTGTGAATGACATATCCAGGAATATCTCTATAGTTAATGTTTTTTTGGAATATCGACAGGTGGACCATCAATCCACCATGTTGGAAATAGAAGGTAAAGTTTTGAACATACATGTTTCAATACTTATTGATTTAGGGTCTAGTTTAAGTTACATTGCACCAAAAGTAGTTGAAAAGTGTAAACTTAGTAAGGAAAAACAAAAAAATGCATGGTTGATATAGTTGGCAACAAAGGTAAAAATGAAAGTTATAGAGATAGTTAAAGATTTTTTATTAGGTTTTAATGACTTGGATACCTCATTTAATTTAAGTATACTTCCCCTAGGATCCTATGACATTTTGATAGGTATGGATTGGCTAGAATCTCATAAAGATGTTATCGACTATTTGCATAAAAATTTTAGTAGTGTGGATGAGGAAGATAAGTATCATACAATGAATGAAATTTATAAACCTTTATCTACATGACAAATATTAGCACTACAATGTAAAAAGTGTATTAGGAAAGGGTGTCAACTTTATGGAATCAAAATTAAAGAATTTGAGCCCGAAAAATAAAAAATGGAATTAGAACAATTTCCTATTTTAAAGGAATTTGAAGTTGTATTTTGTGATAAGATATCAGTATTACCACCTAAACGATATTTAGAATTTAACATAGATATAATGTCGTTTTCAACACTAGTATCATGAGCTTCATATCATATGAGTATCCCAGAATTAACAAACTGAACAATACAATTACACGAGTTGCTATAGACAAGGGATATATTAAGCCTAGTGTATCTCCTTGAAGAGTACCTGTTTTTTTCATGGGTGTGCTAGTAATATGATAAATTGTAATGTATTATTATTGTTTAATGTCGTGCATGGATAAATTATAGTTGATGAATAGATAGCCAACCATTGATGGTAGATAACCAGAAGAACGCGAGCTAAAAAAACATTGTTTTTCGGCCGACGATTTTTTTTTCATTTGCGTTGTAAATAACAGTTCCGTAATGGAAAAACATTGTTCGGCTGAATAATTGTTCGACCGAATAACCTCTGAGACTTGAAACCTACACATTTTTAAGGTTTCTCCATTTTTGGAAGGTAAAATGGATGCCTTACACTACAAATCGACTGTTGAACTTGATACCATTAGTTTCGTCATTGAATCTACTTTCTGTAGGTATAGATTTTGTTGTGTATAGGTGTGATCCGCTATTTTTATTTATTTTTGTTTCTTAACATGTGTCGAGTTTCATTTCATCTCTTTCAACATGCAATGAAATAAAAAATATATAGCTTTAAAAATACACCACCTAAAAAATTGAAACAAATATGGTGTGCTTAATTGGAGTCTCTACTTCAAAAGGGTATTCGTAGATTTTTAAATTTTATAGTCAATTGAGAGAAAAGTGGCGCAACCAAACACATGTTGAAAATCAACAAGGTTTCCCCATTGATCGAATTCAAATAAATATTATAATTAGTTTATAGATCTGTTGGTTACAAATTTATAGTCATCGCACTAGTATATTGTGTGTAGATTGCCGTAACATATTTTGTTTTTACAAAACACAAGTTTAACAATGATTTTAGGGGCGCAACCAAACATGTCTATTGTTTAGTCCTTCCATTTTATAAGGAGACACTGTCAAATATTTTCCAAAACAACATATCAAATCTCAATAAAAAAAATTGAAAAAATTACGAATAGAAAGCTAACATAATTCTCTAAAAATTTTGTTTTTACTTGAAAGTGAAATTCTAAATGAAAATATCACTTTCGTTCGCCCAAAGTTGAAAAACATGAAAAAATAAAATTTATTTTCTCATAAGACCCCCCAAAATAGACACCCATCTTCATGGATTCACCTTGGGAATGAAACAATGTTTGCATTAATAAACAATGATGGAGATATCACAACCAAGCCTTGGTGTTGGGAGCTCTTCATAATGGGGCCTTGCCTCAAGCTTCACCTTTCCTCTAATGACTTAAGGAAACCTGATATTATTTGCACAGAGTTTGTATGCTATCACATAATCTTCATCCCTTTTCCCATGAGGGGTGAGTTACTATTTAAAGGCCTCAATGGATAGAATGGGTTTAGGATTCAAAGGAGAGGGTTGAGGGGTCATCACTATGATAGGGGAAATCCAGTTCCACCTGTCCTGATTCTTAGGGATAAGGTTCCACGAAGTAATATTTGGGAAACTTCTCGAAACTTCTATTTTTCCTTTATAACTCTATCACCACAATTTTCATGAGGAAGATAGGAAGTGAAAGGGAGTATCTCATGTTGCAAGAAGGAAACAAGTCGTCACACTACACTTTTCCAATGGACATGGTACATCTCCAGTATAGGTATCGCATGTTGCATAAGGAGAAAACATGGTGGTGGCTCAGAATAAGGAATTTACCTTCTTCTTTCATTTTTTCACTTCAGTCTTTGAGAGATTTGAGAAATCAATTGGATAACCATCTCATAACATGATGGTGATGATAATTAGTTGCAACATGTATATCTTGCTACTGGTGCAAAAGTGTCTTCATAATCAACTCCTTTTTGTGAGAATCCTTGAGCTCCAAATCATTCCTTGTACTTCTCAATACTTTCGTATATTGAATTTTTTACCTTGAATAGACATTTTGAAGAAATAATTGACTTCTCTCTTGGTCTTGGTACCACATTCCAAACACCATTCTTTACGGTAGATTGGTATTCTTTGATCTTTGCATCCATTCATTCCTTTTTCTTTGCAGCTTCCTAAAAATAGGTAGGTTTTGTATTAACAATATTACACATCAAGTCCACATAGTTGGAATATATCCTTGATCTCTTGCTTCCTTCTAGAGATCCATATTTTTTTCACCTTGAATGACATCATGAGCCCAAGTTGTTCTTATTTTCTATGAGATCATATCTTGAGTCATCTCCATAGGCCTTTGAGGCTATGTCATGTCATGGTCTTTTGGTATTGGTTCTTCTTCAACATTGTGGACTAGAATTCTAGGGTATTCATGTTCTTCTTCTCAATCTTCATCATCATGATTCTTTTCGGACTTACTAAAAGATGAGTATTCATCTAATATAACATCTCTATTGATTTCAATCTAGTGAAAACCTGTAATGTACACTCTATAATATTTTGACGAATAACTATGTCTAACAAATATTCCCTTCTTTTCGTAAGGGTCCAATTTTTTGTTTTATCCTTGGGAACATGTATAAACACATGAAAAAAAAAATAGGTGGTTGACTTCAGGCTTCTCCCCAGTAAACATATCTTCTAGAGTTTTGTTCCCAAGAGCACTCTGAGCAATTTTGTTTTGAACATATACCCTGGTTCTAGTTGCTTAATCCCATAGATGCATGGGTAAGTCTTGGTCATGAATGATGGATTTGATAGCTTCCATAATGGTTCTATTATTTCTTTCTGCTACTCCATTCTATTGAGGATTATAGGGTATCATTAGTGCTACGGAGAGAAACTTCCTATGGCTTGGGGTGTACCACAACAGACAAATAAATGGCAGAAAACAATCCATTCCTAATATGCAAGAGTGTTAGAATAATCAACCAATAGTTAACTACCTTAGACATTAATTAATCCATTTTTGTCTTATTTTCCTAGTTTCCATATTCCACTCTATGCAAGTTGTACTCCACATGTCCTAAATGGTCAAACTTGCTAAAAATGAGTCATGGAGCACTTGGGAAACCTCTTGGAATCAATTCTATTTTATTCCTGAACCTCCCTAGCAGATATCTACTTTTTTCTGTTTTATTGCTACTTTTACTAAGTTTTAAGGCAATTGGGAAAGTATGACTAGGTGAAGTTGACTTGTTTTTTGCCCTCATCCTCCTCCTCTCTTTTCTCCTAATAAAATCATGTATGAGTTTTCCTTCCATCACCTATTAGCTTGCCTAATTGATTTTTCCAATTCGTGAGCTCCTAGGCAGATTTGGAAACTGCTTTATGCACCTATGGGGGATTTGACTAGATTTAGTAAGCCTGCTTTTGACTAATTCGAATGGCATCCCAATGCATTCAAATATCTCATGTACTTATTTATTGTGGCAGCCTATTACTTCACAAGGTTGGCTATTGTACACTTATTCAATACAAATTAGTGTTCTTTTCCATATTAAGTCTCCTTTGTGTGTAATTTGCATGTGTAATTGGAAATTTTTGTGAGTGTAATTGTTCTAACACGTGGATTCAATTTCCACATGGTATCAAAGCCTTTGTATATCAATTTCTCTCCTTCCATATTGTTATTGCAAGTTCAACATCATTGACTGGGAGCATTCTGCTGACTGAAGGGACAATTTTTGAGCTATGGTTCAATCTCAGAAGATCATCTTGACTCCATTTAATTTCTTTGAATGCAAAGTAGAGATGGAGATACTTTTGAGAGCGAAAGGACTCTACAGAGTGACTATGGAAACAGAATCATAGCCCAATGCAGCAATAGAGAAAATTAAATGGCACAACAGGAGGGATGAGGCCTATGGTCTCCTGTGTCTAAGCACATCCAGAGACCTCCTTTTCCATATTGATGGATTGAAATCACCAAATGAAGTATGGGAGAAGCTTGCTGAGATTTTTGGTAAAAAATATGATATGAGAGGATATCAAATCAAGAATGAATTGATCTCCTTGAGTCCCAGCATATTTGAATCCCTGCAACTCTACTTTTCCAAGTTTAAAGCCCTTGTTTTGCAGCTAAAATAGCGTGGAATTGAAAAATGGGAGGAGAAACTGGTTTTGGCCATACTCTTGAATCTTGGCCCCGAATATTTAGTGTTTTTTTTAACCTTCCATGCCACCAAGTTGACAGCTCGAGCCTAGAAGATGCCTAAACTTGCAGAGTTCATGGAATCTCTCACACAAGAACAAGATAAACTGGTGATCATGGGCACCATCAAACCTTCCAAAGACTAAGATTTGGTTTTTGGAGATTCGAGGGTGGATTCAAAAGGAAAGAATAAATATAAGAAGCCACCTGAGTAAAAGAGAGACAAGAACAAGTCTCCAGAGGAGCCACAAGGTTCCAAGAAGAACCCCCAAAAGAAGAAGAACAAAGGAGAAATGAGCAAGTGTGCATACTGTAGTAAGGGCAATCATCCTGAAAGCTCCTGCATGAAGAATAAAATTGACATGCTGACCCAACTCTTGGAGAAGAATGGAATATCCCTTCTTGACAGCTCAAAGAAGAGGGAAGGAGGATCAAATTCAGAAGACAGAGAGAGAGTTCATGCATTGGTTGCTGGCACATCAAGCTCACCTAGTTTCATCATTGATTCTGGAGCTTCAAGACAAATGGTTTCGACCAAGGAGGCATTCACCTCACTTGACATGTTGAAAGGTCCACCAATAGTACTGGGAGATGACTCTCTCGCCGAAATTTTAGGCAAAGGGAGGATTGATCTTGACCATGGTAAGTTTAGCAATGTATTGTATGTTATAGGTCTTGCCTCTAACCTCTTGTCAGTGTATTAGATGACCTACACATGGTCTCCAAAGAAGGTCATATTCTCCCCTGATGAATTTGAGATCACAGATATCTCAAGTGGTAAAGTCATTGCAAAAGGAGTTGCAAATCACACTTCGAAGGTATACATGTTCTCACATTTCCTACCCTACTCAAACCCCTCTACTCTTCTAATTCATGCTAATGAGGCAATCAAGCTTTGGCATGAAAGATTTGTCCATATTAACTATAAGTATCTTTCTTATCTTAGTGAAAAATAAATGGTCATAGGGTTACCAAAGATTAAGTTTTCCAAAGGAGTCTATCAAGGTTGCATCTTAGGAAAACACCCAAAGCATAAATTTGAGAAAGCTAGTCATGAGAGAACCTCTGCACCTCTTGAGTTGATCCACAGTGATGTTGCTGGCCCATCTCCTCATATGTCAATGAGTCGGGCCAAATATCCATTGACAATCATAGATGACTTTTCCAGGTACTACTGGGTTTACTTCCTGAAGCATAAATCTGAAGTTTTTGGCCTCTTCAAAGTCTTTAAGGCTTTGGTTGAAAACTAGTCTAGGAGGAAACTCAAGGTCCTCAGATATGAAAATGGTGGTGAGTATATGAATTCTGAGTTCATTCAATATTGTGCAGATGTAGGTATTCAGATACAACATTCTATCTCTTACACACCACAGCAAAATGGTGTTGCTGAGAGGAAGAAAATATCACTGAAAGAGATGGAAACCTGCATGATGGAGGCTAAGACTTTGCCACCAAAGTTTTGGGACAAATCTATAAACTGTGCAGCCTATATCCAGAATAGGGTGCTTCATAAACAGCTTGATGGTATGAATCCTTTAGAAGCATGGAGTGGGTACAAGCCAGATGTGACCCATTTTAAGATTTTTGGCTCAAGGGCTTCGGCTAAAATTCCAACAGAAAAGAGGAAGGATTTGCAGCCCCAAAGCCAAGAGTGTCTATTTGTTGGGTACTATAAAGATTCAAAAGGGTACAAGTTGATCAATTTGAGCACAAACAAATCCTTCATTCAAAGGAGTGTTCAATTCCAAGAAGAGCCTTTAGCAGCAGTTCAAGTCGGAGAGTCTTCTTCACCACCAGAACCATTGAATGTAAGTGAAGAGATAAATGATTTTTCGTATTCTTATATGTCTGATAATGATGATTTAATTGCAGATCCTAATAGTCCTACAATACCAAAATGGGCATCAAAGACCATTCATGCAGCTGGGGAACTAGCTGGAAATCCTAGTGATTCTAGGAGGACTAGATCTCAGTTTGAGAGTGCCCTGTGTATGAAAGACCCTTTGTTTGCAGAGAAATGCTATCTGATGGTTGAATCAGACCCACAGACATGTGAAGATGCAGCACATGATCCAAGATGGAAAACAACCATGAAAGAAGAATTCATCTCACTCCAGAAGAACAACACTTGGGAGTTGGTTGATCTTCGCCCAGGGAGGAAGCTAGTTAAATGTAAGTGGGTTTTCAAAACTAAGTTTGTTGCTGATGGTTCACCTTTGAAATATAAGGAAATATTGGTAGCCAAGGGCTACTCACAGGTACATGGTATAGACTACAATGAGACCTTTGCGCCAATGGCAAAGATGGACTCTATCGAGATAGCCTTAGCCATTGCAGCTTTGAAGCAGTGGGAGGTACATCACAAGGATGTGAAGTGTGCTTTCCTGAATGGAGATCTTACTGAAGAGATTTACATTAAAGAGAATTTGAGGTAAAAAATGGGCCTCCTAAGAGATGTACTAAAAAATATAAGATATATTAAAATATTAAGAGTTAGGGGTTTTATGGGGTAGGTATATATAACAACTTACCTCTTACACTACTTTTTATGCACAATATAAATAACCATGGTTGAGTTACTTTTCTAAATTGACTATAAATAAAATTAATAAAATAACTCTACAATGATGTGACTAAGATTCATTATAAATTCCCAAAAAAAATATTGTCCTTTAGCATTTATTCATCTTGAACTTGTAAATGAAATTAAACAAAAAAATTATTTTTAGGATTTATTTTTTTAATTTATGCTGACTTTTCATATTTAATAAATTCCTCATCAATTTAATTTTAATGTGATTTAATTGAGATTTATTTACATGTAAAATTTTAACAATATTATTATAATATTTATTGCATTATTAGAATAAATTAATATCAAAATCATAATTTTATTTGATATATTCATTTTATTGTAAATGAATGTTATAGTTAAATCTCTTCTAGAAAATAATATAATACTTAATTTATTCTTAAATAAATTATTAAAAAATATTTATACCTTATGAAAATATGTCATATTAGTATATAAGATTTTAATGTATATTGTTTTTAGCAATAAAAAAATTATGTATATTTTTTTTTGCAATAAAAAAGATACGAGCAAATAATCTATCCTATTAACTGAATAAGTCAACACTTGTGTATAAATTCTTTTAATTTATTAGTCGGTTTTAATGTATATTAATTTTTAGCAATAAATAAGTTGTGAATAAATAATATATCATATTAAATTAATAAGTGAATGGTGGTGCATAAATTCCTTTTAAATTATTAATTGAAGCATAAATTATTCTAATATTTTTTTATAGACGAAAATAAATTATTAAAAAAAAATTATGCATTTTGAAAATATTTTTATAATATAAATACTAAAAAAATTATAAATACAAAATATATATTTAAAAAATCAATGTTACTAATTTGTTAAAAAAAATGAGTCATAATACAGTTTTACACATATGTTATAATTTCAAATTAAATATAAATGGCTTAATTAATTTTATTAATTTTGTAATCATTAAAATTTTAAAATATTTTTATCATTAAAACTAACATGATAACATTTATTATAATTATTATCATAATGATATTATTATTAATTAATATTTAACAAAGTATAACAACATAGTTTGCATATTATTCTATAAAATTAACTATTAAAAAATTATAATAAAGTTATAATTATATAAACATTTATCATATCAACATGTTGTTTTATACATTCAAACCTGATATAAATGAATGTGTATGATTATATATATATAACTCATCCATAATTAACATACATCTTTCATATTAATATTATTCATAAATTTAATTTATATACATAACTAACATATTTTTTTCATACAAATATTATTCATGAATTTAATTTATTTTAAAAGTACAAGATATATATATATATATATTAGTTTGACATTATGATATTAAATAAAATTGAATGAATATATAATTTAAAATTAAAAAACATGAAAATCAATATATTATTTTATAAAAAAATGTGAAAAGACATTTTTAGGAATTATGAGGAACTTGAAAATGACAATAATATTATTTTATGAGAAAGTGAATTGTGAGTACTTTACTTGAAAATAACAATAATATTATTTTATGAGAAAGTGTGAAATGACTTTTATTGTGAGTACTTTACTTTATGACTTAAAAGTACTTGTACCACTACCTTGGTTAACTATGGGTTTTCATCCACCATAGAAAATGTGACAAATAAGCATTCTTAACTCATGCAATGCCACCTTAACCATGGGGGATGGTGTCATATACTATAATGTAATTGGTTGATTTTTATAGTACATTTTGATCCTTTTGAGGCCCATTTTTGACCTCAAATTCTCTCTAATGCATGCAGCAGCCTCAAGGTTTTGTTACTAATCCATCTCTTGTGTGCAGGCTAAAGAAATCATTGTATGGGCTTAAGCAAGCCCCCAGGGCTTGGTATGCCAAGATTGACGGCTTTCTGCTATCATTGAGTTTTGTTCGATGCAAGTCTGATCCTAATGTTTATTTGAAGCTGATTCATGGTTATTTGATGATTATTGTCTTGTATGTAGATGACCTTCTCATTACAAGAAGCTGAAAGGATGAAATTGCCTCCTTGAAGGATGCAATGAACCATGCATTTTCTATGACTGATTTGGGGTTATTGAGCCAATTCTTGGGTCTCGAGATTGCTCAAACCAAACATGGAATAAAAGTACCTCAGTCCAAGTATGCTTTGCATTTTCTGAACAAGTTCAACATGAAAGATTGCAAGCCAAGCAAGACTCCCTTCCTTTCAGGAGTTAAGCTTGAAGAAGCAAGTTCTTCTCCTATGGTAAATAATACACTATATAGGAAATTGATTGGGTGTTTGTTGTACCTTACACATACTTGACCTGATATTTCTTATGCATTAAGTGTGGCTTCAAGATACATGGATCAGCCTCATGAGATCCATTGGAGAGCAGCCAAAAGGATCCTTAACTTTGTTCAGGGAACAAGGACTCATGGGATCTTCTACAAAGCTAAATCTGATCTTGATTTGATTGGGTTTACTGACAGTGATTGGGCAGGTGACAACACAGATCGAAATTCAACATTAAGATATGTGTTCATGCTTACTGAAGGACCAATCAGCTGGTCAAGCAAGAAATAGAGTGCCATTGCACTCTCATCTACAGAAGCAGAGTACAAAGGAGTTGTAAATGCAGCAACTCAATGTTTATGGTTGCAGGGGTTACTTGGTGAATGTGGCTTTGAATCAGAATACTCAACTACTATCTATTACGATAATCAAAGTACCATTCGAATCTACAATGATCCAATTCAAAGATAGAGAACCAAACACATTGAGATCCATATGCACTACATCAGACAGCTTGTGCATGATGGCACCATTCACCTACTCTTCTATTCATCTTCAGAACAAGTAGCAAACATATTCACCAAAGTTTTTTTGTGAGAAGACTTTCAGCAATCTCAAATCACTGCTGGGGATTTCTGATCATGCTGTGAAGCATGATTGATGATAACATTTTCAAATTTTGTTTTACTGTCCATGTCTAAGGGAGGATTTTTCCCACTGGATTTTTGCCTCTTTCCTTGTTTAAATGGACATGCAGTATGTAAAGGGTGACTAAGCTTTGTTGCTAGGCCCTATAATTTTCTGATATTTTACTCATAAGTTAGGCTTAAGGGGGGGTGTTAGAATAATCAACCCATAGTTAGCTACCTCAGACATTAATTAATCCATTTTTGTCTTATTTGCCTAGTTTCCATATTCCACTCTATGCAAGTTGTCCTCCACATGTCCTAGATGGTAAAAATTACTAAAACCGAGTCATGGAGTGCTTGTGAAACCTCTTGGAATCAATTCTTCTTTATTCCTAAACCTCCCTAGTGCATATCTTCTTTTTCTGCTTTATTGCTTCTTTTACTGAGTTTTAAGGCAATTGGGAAAGTATGACTAGGTGAAGTTGATTTGTTTTTTACCCTCATCATCCTCCTCTCTTTTCTCCTAATAAAATCATGTATGAGTTTTCATTCCATTACCTATTAGCTTTCCTAATTGATTTTTCCAATTCGTGAGCTCCTAGGCAGATTTGGAAACTGCTTTATGCACCTATGGGGGATTTGACTAGATTTAGTAAGCCTACTTTTGACTAATTCGAATGGCATCCCAATGCATTCAAATATCTCATATAATTATTTATTGTGGCATCCTATGACTTGACAAGGTTTTCTATTGTACACTTATTCAATACAGATTAGTGTTCTGCTCCATATTCAGTCTCCTTTGTGTGTAATTTGCATGTGTAATTGGCAATTTTTGTGAGTGTAATTGTTCTAACACCTGGGTTCAATTTCCACAAAGAGAAACCAAACATATAACACTAAAGCATATCAAATCATACCTTATTATGGAAGGTTGAATTAGATCCCCATTGAGCTTTTTCCTATCCCACTTACGCTAGCAATTCACTCTCAACAACAGTAAACAAGACAAGCATGCTATATAATATGGTGTTAGATCTACTCTAGAATATATAGTCAATAATGTATAAGAAATTAAACACATCCATGGATTCAATATTCATTTAAATGCACATCATTGGATAGGAAAATATATTTCTATTAATCAAATCAAAGATTACACAAGTGACAACCTCTGTCGGCATGTCTGCAAACTGGAGAAACTGAGTCCTCCACCTAGGCCTCCACCACCTTAATCCTCCATCTCTCGATAGCAATCTCACAAGAAAAGGTAAGCTTGGGAAGAACACAAAGTGCTCCAAAGGTACAAAGGGATGGAAACTCAAGTATATGCAAGCAACGACAACAATGGACTATAGTTTTCTTACTCTTCAATTCCTCCCCTTCAATGTATCTAAGGGGTTCCTTATATAGTACTCCAAAGGGGTAATAGAGGGTCAAATTCGAGTGATCACGAGGCATATGGAAGGCCAAGAGTCAAGTGGTTTGGACACAGATGAAGGAAAACTCCAAAAATATTTGGATGTATGCACACATTCTGATGTACGTGGGTTTGAGGTCAATATCCGCATATACACGCGAGTATGGGTTTAAAAGGCGTGTACAACAATAAACATGTGTTTCTAGGGATGAACTTGGAAACATCAAAGGTACAATATCAGTCCATGGGATTTAAAGAGTCTATAAAGGGAAAGGGAAGGCCATAAACATGTGATCAATTGTGTGTGGTAAAATAAACTGTAACAGATGCCCCCTGATGTGTGAGGTCAGAGAGGTAACATGATGGCCGAAACACATTATAAAATCCATCCCAGAATTTGAGTGATGAAGAACCGGGTGGAAGAACTAGCCATACATTAGTATAGTACAATAATCAATCTCTACATATGACTGCAAATACATATAGCAGTCACAGATACATAAGAGTACAATGGCCATCAATAGGCATGATATACAAAATGTGAAATGTGTGGTCATCGCCACATACAATATACAATAGATCAAAATCTTCATGATGAAGATATACAATGGATCAAGATCTCCATAGAAGCTGAAGATATAGTATTGATCAAGATCTCCATAATGGTTAAAGATATCTGACATAGACTAGAATCAAATCACGAGAGCTGAAATATCATGAACACTAGCATGATCAACGAGGTAGCATATGTGGAATTCCACCCAATTGGAAACTTTTATACACAAACCACAACAACTACATGTCCTACTATGCGAATAAAGGTGTCGAGGTCAAACATAGTAGTCCATCATCTGATTATCAATCATTTATGTATACCGTTAACATACGCGAGATCACCCACGGATAATGAAAATGGGAATCAAGGTACTAGAGTGCAATATAACAAGTGTGAATAGATTTTTTGACCTCAAAAACTTGAAAGAAACCATCGATCAGGGGACATTGATGTATTCCCAAAAACTTTCGATGGTGAGAGAACCTACCACTGATGACTATAAGTCTCAAGGCACTCGAATGACTCTAGACTATGATCCTAGAATAAATGATCTAAAGTCGATGGGATGGAATCCACTGGAAGAAGGGAATTAAGGCATACCCCATCAATCAAGACGAGTTACTCAGCAACGTTGTATAATGTGTAAGAACTCGAACAAGATGTGTGCGAACCAGTAATAGTACCGAGAATGGATGACATGCAAATTCAAGACAACTAAGGAATGGCTGATTCGAGCTTCAACTTCCATCGAACAAGAGAATAAAGAAAAATGGTGACTGAATGTACGCATCATAGAATCGATATGCAAAACTGGGACATCTCTACGACACAAGAGGCATCAACAAAGGATCCATAGGGGCTGGAAGCTTAACCAGTCGGTGGAGATAAACTCAGAGAAACAAGTACAGCTCTTAAAGTCAAACTACTAACCCAACCAACGGATGTGATATATAGTGCTCTGTTCAAAGGTGACAGTACTCGACTGCTGCAAAAGATAACATATTTTCCTGTCTGACTTTTTGGTTTTTTATTTTTCTGGACTCTTTCAGATATTTTGAAAATATTGAAAAAAGAATAAAAGTGCTTCATAGTTACAAATCTAGGAGGAGACAAGTGTCAGGGGACAAACAAACTAGTTCCAAGTAGTGAAACAAACCTATTCTCAATGTAAGGAAACATGTGCAGGATAATGACACTCGGGGGAAGGTACCCTCCTGGTAAAAAAATGGGGAATCGAGCTGCAAAAGATATGTAAAAAGGCTCTTCTTGGCTAGACATGAGACAAGATCAGGATATATGGCTGATACTCAAAGTCAGGAAGCTGACATAAGGTTCAATAAGGAAAGAAAAACTCATGATAATGCAATTACAACTTGACATATACAAGGGAGTCCCGGGGGAATGGCCAGCATAAAGTTCAAGAGGAGTATGAAGCTATTTCTCAAGGACATGGTGGGACTAAAAGGGACTCCCAGACCTAAGAGAGGACTCACCGCATGGGTACCAAATGAAAAATGGATCTAATTAAGACACCCATGTATAGGAAAGCTCTACCATTCACATAGTACCACTTCTAACAACAGCATGAAGGTTCTGTGATACCATGGAATGGGTTCGTACCTAATGTTAAAATGAAACGGTCATAAGTTCATGCAAAATGAAGGTGGATATGAAATCCTAACCTATATACCAATTTAGACATGATACCTATAATAAGAATGAAAAGATCAAAGACCTCGGAGAGATTGTGCAAAACATGGCCCTTACATGACAATGATATAAATCCAAGATAGCCAGAAATAGTCGGTAAAGATTCCAAATTATAGGATATAGAGAGGATTGATCATGACAAATTAAATAAAAGGAAGCAGTGTGGTGAATGATGGGGCATAAGAAGGAAAGTAAGGTGAAGACCCAATGTTCACGTATCCACTACCACCACCATGAGAGTGACCACTGGTGTAAAGACCGAGCGAAGGGAATAAAAATACTCCACAAATGGAGTAGAGGATGGAATAGACCATTCCTGAATCCATGAGCATGGTAAGGGGTTGTGATGCCCCCAAGTCCAACACCAGGGTCCGTACAAGGACTAAGGACGGGTGACAGGATATCGGGCATGCCAAAAATAAAAGGATCTGAACTCAAGAGAACATAAATATGCTTAAGTAACCACAATCCCAAAATCCCACTAGTGCATAAAGAGCACACTCCTAAGAGAATCTACAGCCAAAATACAAGCAAACTAAGGGGAGGATATGTGAGATCCTGAATGTAGCAGGTATGTCTCACCTAGAAGAGGCACAAAACTCTCATACACTACAAGTGGAGGTACGTAACCAATTATAGTGGCCCTCAGCTTTAATGCATAAAGCGATTGTGTTGTCTGACCTCTACCTGGCTAGGACACCTACATAAAACCTCTGCAAGTACCCCCTGCGGTACCTAGGTAAGGCAACTAAGGTCACCCAATATAAACAATGCTCAGGCGAACAGTCGTAGGCTGGATCGACCGTATGGGCAAGGTAGCAAAGCCCGAAACTCTCGAAAGATCCCCTAGATACGAATGCGATCTTGGAAATATCTTCGATGCTCACAGAAAGTAACAAGGGGTCATCCCAATCACAATTGAATTCATAGGCTTGTTTTTATCTCCCGTGTAAGAGGAGTGTCCTACGAAACACTAATTATACAAAGGATTTCTCTCTCTCACCTGGGAAGACACTTAATTTTTTGTGTTTAGTAGTCTTGGAAAATTAACTCACAATGAACTATTCCAAGACTCTAAATCCAAATATTGTTGGTGAACCCTATAAAAGAAAAATGTATAGTTCATTTTAATTAAGCGTTGATTTTAATTGGTTGTGATTACTCAAAGGGAAATCGTCGTTCAACTACTAATATGAAGACTCAGAGTGGAATAAAAGTGCACACCTAACAATCAATGCCAAGTGCAATCTTGTAGAATGAAAAGGAGGGTATGCCACTACATGAGATGCATAAATATATATTCCTTTTCGAATGCCAATGCAATCCTTCCTATATGAAAGCCTAAATACAAATCTTATCCAAGAAATCTAATGCAAGTAACTCCTCAAATCCATATGCAAGATGCAAGTAAGAATGCAACTACCTTGTATTTTTCAATATAAAAGAATGAAAAATGCAATAAAAGTAATCTAAAACTCCCATTCTCTGCAGCAAGTAGAAAACACAAGCCCAACAAGACACCAGAAAAAAAAAGTAATGCACTAATGGGAAAACAAAAAGATAAATGACTAAAACTAATTCAAAGAAAAATCAATGAAAAATCGATCTCTGGTCATGAAAGAAGCTGTCAACAGACACCATAACAACCTAAGGAGACCTAGCCACACTCACAACCCATCCAACAACTTCCCACAACATCAAACGCAACCAAAAGGGAGGATGTACGAAACTGTATAAAGAACAACATTGTATGTATGTGACTTTTGGCCAAAAACCTGCATGTATATGTGGATTTAGGCCAAAACACTGCATGTATACATGACTTTTGGGCAAAACCCCGTGTATGTACGTGAAAAATAAAGTGGTAAAAAGAAGGAAAAGGGTCAAACCACTCAAGGGGAGTGTCGATGGATGAACATACTACTAAATGCAACACAAAAACAGGGAGAAATAGAGAGCAAGCCAAGAATATCAAGCACATTGTGCCCCAAGACCCCAAAGAAAAACAAGGAACATCCCCAGTATGGTCACAAATTCTGTTACCGAGAGAAAATTCCTATGGCTTGGGGTGTACCACAACAGATAGATAAACCACAGAAATAAATCCCTTCCCAATATGCAAGAGAAACCAAACATCTAACACTAAAGGATCTCGAATCATACCTTATTCCAGAAGGTTGAAGTAGATCCCCATTGAGCTCTTTCGAATCCCTCTTGCGCTAGCAATTCACTCTCAACAACAGTAAACAAGACAAGTATGCTATATAATATGGTGTTATATATACTATAGCATATATAATCAATAATGTTCAAGCAATTAAACACATCCATGGATTCAATATTCATTTAAATGCACATCATTGGACAGGAAAATATATTTCTATTAATCAAATTAGGGATTACACAAGTGACAACCTCTGTCAGTGTTACGGAGAGAAATTCCTATGGCTTGGGGTACCACAACAGACAGCTTTGACTCCCAAAATTAATCTTTCCCAATATGCAATAGAAATAAAATGTCTAACACTAAAGGATCAGACCTCGTACCTTATTCCGGACGGTTGAAGTAGATCCCCGTTGAGCTTTCCAATCTTCAGCTTGAATTGATATAATAATTCCTCAACAACAAGTAAACAATACAAGCATACTATATATCATGGTGTTAGATCTATTCTAGCATATACAATCAATAATGTAAAAGCATTTGACATATTCCAATGGATACAATATTCAATCAAATACACATCATTGGACAGGAAAAGATAGTTCTTATTAATATAAATCAGAGATTACAAGATAGATACAACCTCTGATGGAACGTCTGCGAACCGGAGAAATTGAATCCCCCACTTGGGCTTCCACCACCTCAATCCTCCATCTCACGATAACAAAATCACTAGCAAAAGGAAAGCTTGGGAAGAAGACAAAAGTGCTCCAAAGGGACAAAGGATGCAGACTCAAGCATAAATTTCGGCAACAATGGACTATAGTTTTGTTGCTTTCAATCTCTCTATATTCCTTCAATGTACCAAGGGGTTCCTTATATAGCTTCACAAGGGATAATGAAGGGTCGAATCCGAGCGATCTCGAGGCATATGGATGGCCAGGAGTCAAATGAGTCGAATCCATGTCAAGGAAAAATCCAAAAGGATTTGGACTATGCGCACATCCTGATGTACGTGGTTATAGGAGTCAAACCCGCGTATGTACGCGGTTATCGGGGAAAAATCCACGTATATCATCTTTTATATACTTTTTAGGGATGATCAAGGAAACATCAAAGGATAAAATATGGTCCATGGGGTCTAAAGAGTTTGCAGCGGGACAGGAGAAGGCCATACAAAGTGTGATTCACCTGGAATGGTGAAATCCCCTATAACAGATGCCCCCTATTGTGTGAGGTCAGAGGGGTCATACAATGGCTGAAATACATTATAAGTCCATCCCAGAAGTGGAGTGATGAAGGATCCCAAATGGAAGACCAGCCACCCAATCAGCATAGTACAATTATACAACTCTGCATATAACTGCAAGTACATATAGCAGTCCCAGATACATAAGAGTACAATGGCCATGAATAGGCATAATACATGATATCACATATGTGGTCATCGCCACATACAATATACATAGATCAGAATCTCCATGACGAAGATATACAAAGGATCATGATCTCCAAAATGGCTGAAGATATACAATATTTCAAAATCTCCATAGTGGCTGGAAATGTCTGACATACACTGGAATCAAGTCACGAGAGATGAAATCTCATGAACACTGGCACGATCAAGGAGGTAGCATATAATAGATGCCACCAGTCTAGAAGGTCTTCTACACAAACCGCTACGAGTACATGTCCTACTATTCGAATAGAGGTGTCGAGGTTGAGCATAGTAGTCCATCGTCTGATTACAAGTCATTGATGTATACCATTAACAGACGCGAGATTACCCACCGATAATGATAATGGGAATCAAGGTACTAGAGTGAAAACTAACAAGTGTGAATAGATGTGTTGAGGTCGAACACTTGAGAGAATCCATCGATCAAGGGACATTGATGTATTCCCAAAAAACTATCGATGGCAAGAGAACCTGCCACTGATGACTGCAAGTCTCAAGGCACTCAAAAGGACTCTAGAATCCAATCCCAGAATAAATGATCTGAAGTCGATGGGATGAAATCCGCTGGAAGGAGGGAATTAAGGCATCCCCCATCATCCAACACGAGGTACTCAGCAAAGCTGTATAATGTGGAAGGACTCGATCATAAAGTGCACGAACCAGTAACTGTACCGGGAATGGCCGACATCCAAAGTCAAGATAACTGAGGAATGGCCGACACAGGTTTCAACTTCCTTCGAACAAGAGCATAACGGTGTACGGTGACTGAATGAAGGCAGCATAGACTCGACATACAAACTGGGACATCTCTGTGACATAGGAGGCATCAACATAGGCTTCATAGGGACTGGAAGCTTAACCAGTCAGTGGAGATAAACTCAAATAAACGAGTACAGCTCCTAATTCAAACTATAACCCAACCAACGGATGTGATATATAGTGCTCTGTTCGAAGGCGACACGACTCGACAGCTGCCAAAGATAACATCTTTCCTTGTCTGGCTTTTTGGTTTTTTTATTTTTTTGGACTTTTTCAGTTATTTGAAAAGCTTGAAAAAGGAATAAACTAGCTTTATAGTTACAAACTAGGAGGAGATGAGTGTCATAAGGGAAAACAAACTAGTTCCAAGCAGTGGAACATACCTATGCTCAATGGAAGGATACATGTGTAGGATATCGACACTCGGGGGAAAATCCCCTCCCGATAAAAAGGGAATCAAGCTGCGAAGGATATAAAAATGGCTCTGCATGGCTAGACATGAGACAAGCTTGGGCTATTAGGCTAAAACATAATGTCAGGGGAGCCGGCATAAATCTCAATAAGACAGGTAAAGCTCATGATAATGCATTCACAACTTGACATAAGGGGAGTCCAGAGGGAAACATGCCAGCATAAGATCAAGAGGAGTATGAGGCTCTTGCGAAATGTCATGGCAGTACCATACAACGGACTCCCACACCTAAGAGAGGACTCACAGCATGGGTACCAAATGCAAAAGGGAGCTAACTAGGGAACCGATGTAAAGGAAAGCTCTACCATTCACATAGTACCACTTCTAACAACAGCATGAAGGTTCCGTGATACCATGGAATGGGTTCGTACCTAAGGTCAAGATGGAACGGTCATAAGGAAAAGCATAAGTGCAAGCGGATGTGATATCCTAACCTATATGCCAGTTCATACATAATACCTGTGATAGGCACGAACGGGTCGAAACCTCGGAGAGAGTGTACAAACGTGGACCCTACATGACAACCATATTAATCCAAAACAAACCAAAATAGTCAATAAAGAATCCAAATTATAAGATATAGGGAGGAATGATCATGACAATAACACCCAAAGGAAACAATGCAGTGAACGATGGGACATAAAAAGGAAACTAAGGTGTAGACCCAACGTTCACGCATACACTACCACCCCAGTGAGGGTGACCACTGGTGTCACGGGGGCTTCACTTGTTGACCAATATCCTATCACGTTAGTTCATATTGTGGGTTTTAAAATTATCAAAAACTGAACCAATATATTGCAGATATTGGGGGGATGAGGGGTTTAAGGTGGGGGTTGGTAGGGTGGTTTATAAGGATTGAGGTATAAAAATGGGTGGGGAGGAGGTTTTAGGTATTGGGAGGGGGTTTCAACAAAAAGAGTTTGGGTCAATATCTCTCGAAATTAAGGGTATTCTTTAATATCCCATGATCGCACGTGCTATGTGACAGGTTCACTAAGTGAAGTCCCCGTGACTGGTGTAAAGACCGAGCGAAGGGACAAAGTCCTCCACAAATGGAGTAGAGGATGGGAGATGACCATTCCCAAATCTATGAGCACGGTAAGGGGTTGTGATGCCCCCAAGTCTAACACCAGGGTCCATACTAGGACCAAGACGGGTGATAGGATACCAGGCATGCCGAAAATAAAAGGACCTGAACTCAAGACAACATAAATATACTCAAGTAACCACGATCCCAAAGGCCAACTAGCGCACAAAGAGCACACTCCTAAGAAAATCTACAGCCAAAATACAAGCAAACCAAGGGGAGGATATGTGAGCTCCCGAATGCAGCAGGTATGTCTCTCCTAGGAAAGGCTCGAAACTCCCATACAGTACAAGCGGAGGTACGTAACCAATTATAGTGGCCCTCAGCTTCAACACATAAAATGACTGTGCTGTCCAACCTCTACCTGGCCGAGATAGCTGTAAAATAACCTCTACAAGTACCCCCTCGATATCCTAGGTAAGGTCACTAAGGTCACCTCAATATAATCAAACCTCAGGTAGATAGTCACAGGTGGGATTGACCGTATGGGTAGAGTAGTGTTGTGCCCCTACCCAACTGCCTTTAAAAAAACATTATTTCATCAAGTAAAATTGTATTTTATTTTTGATGAAATGTTTGAATTTCATATAGCAAACCTAAAGAATTGATAGCTACTGAAATGGTGACATTCCAGAAGCTACTGAACCATGAAATTCAATGTTTTTAAAGAAAACCTTTGCAGACTATGGATTAGTTGACAAAATTACTATTTTGAAATTATTATTTTGAGTGGATAAGTGTTAATAATTTGTCATAACCTAGTAGTGATTTCTTATCCGAATATTTATCATTTAATTTTATTATGTGATTTTGTTATCATAAATGTTGATAAGGTTTTGAAATTGGGAGGCTGATTATGGTATTGATGACACCTTATAAATGGGTAATTTTGATTTAATTATTCAACTTGGTAATTCTGGTTCATTTAATGATGGATATTGAAAGCTAAAAACATGCATTCAATTTAAGAGTTTGAAAAATATTTTACTAAGCCTATCTTATTATTTTTGCTACACTATTAAAAGTGTTAAATAAATAAAGATCAAATAAGTATATTTATAATTAATAGACTTTATTTATTTTTTATTATTTATACAAGATAAATAAATTTTTTAATTATTTTGTATAAATATAATAAATAAAGTTCTTTGATCTTTTAAATGTTTACCTAGAAAATTAGGTATAATTAACAATTTATTTTAATTTTATTATATTTGCAAAAATACCAGCAATTAATGTGAATTTTATAAAGGCTTAGAAATGAGCATATTTTTCCTTTTATTGAAGATTCTTGTCTGATTTGTCCACCGGTTATTTGAATAACGTCATGTGGTTATTAATAAAGATTGAAGGGGCTATCAATTCAATGGAAAGATGTATGGATTTTTGTTTTATTCACAACGGGATCCTCATATCAAGCCAGCCATCTTTTGTTCCGATATTGTAGAGATTTGAAGGATGCCAGCTGAATCTATGGATTATTATATTGCTAATAATAATAAAACAAATATCCTGTAGATGCTGAAATGTTTTAATTGCACATATTGAAACAAATCGCAGATTTTGAAAACGCCAAAAGAGCTGGAAAGATTATTGATTAAGCTGTTTATTTTCTCATGATTGAATTCTGTTTACACTTCTTTCTTTTAATAGGTTTTTTGTTTTTCATGTGCAAATGCGAAGGAGATTGTTATGATTCTGGAATCATTGGATGAAGAAACTGCCGGGAGATGAATTTTATTTTCTGCCAGTTATTAAAAACGCGTTTTCAAATAATAGGCGTTTTTCCAGGCCACGTTCTGAACAAATGGAGATAGATCTGAAAAATCCGCCACGTGGGTTTTTCTCACAACGGACCCATTTAGTTGTATTGAGAGGGATTTTTCCAAAAAATGATGGATTCTGGGGGATTTCAGGGATTTTTTGGACGCGATTTTTGCAGTTGCGGCCGGCAAAATTTCGCCTGTGTAAAACCTAATTTGGATTCCATTTTTGGTTATTTAAGGAGACTGGAATTTGCTGGAAGAGGGGGACGTGGGGGTTTCCAAAGCTGAAGAGATTTCTCTCTTGTAAGCTCAGAAAACACTGCTGCCTGAGGTCGATAGTTGATGGAGAGGAGACAACAAGACTATGGTTTGATTTATCTGCGATTTTAGACAGCTATCTGTCTTCAGCTACGATATGTTAATCTGGTGATATTTTTAATATATGTTTATAGTTTGTATACTTGGCATATAGTTTTGATATCTATCAGTCTTGTCATTTCTTTTCTATTTTATCTATGTTTGTTATAATTCTCTAAAGAATTTTGCAAATATACATGTCTTGTACGATTATCGATTTTTAATGTTTTTGATCTTGCTGATATGTCATGTTGTTTAATTAATGATCGATATCATTGTTTATATAATATGTAATGATTACTGTATGGTTTTATTAATGTTTAAATTTCTTTAAATATTATCAAGTGTATTCATGCAGTATTCCTATCAGCATAATTTGATTCCAGGTTTAATAATCTTTTCACTTTTGATGAGGATAAGATCAAGGATAGATTAATATGCTGTTTCTTTAAACTATTTTATGGAAAACAGCCAGTGAATCACATTCAGGGTTAAACTTACAGCAAAATAACACAATTTCTTTTCTTTCATTATGTTATTAACAATTCATTAAATCAGAATTTAATATTTATACTGCTGTGAGATTAGTCTTTGATTTTTGTAATTAATTTATATTTGTTAATAATACAATTTTGTAATTATTTTAACATGTTAATATTTGATTAATTTTGTGATTATTATATTATAAGTTAAGATTAATTGCATAGATTTAGTTCATAGACTAATTTAATTATATTAATAATTCATTAGTAATTAGATTAACTAGTTTAATTTTGTACATCTGTTAACAAGTTTGTTGTGTATATTTGTAGGTATTTGATAGATTTAACAATAGCTTCGTTTTAGTTTTAGTTTTCTAGGCCAACACAGCCTTTAAACCTGTTGGAAGCAACCATCCCAAACAGCTTGGAACCTGCTCTAAGGATCTCGGTCTGGGTTGTCTTCCCCGTTACGTGCATATTCACATATGCCCGTCAACAGGTAGCAAAGCCCGAAACTCTCGAAAGGGCCCCTAGATACGAATAGAATCCTAGAAATATCTCCGGTGCTACTCAGTTATAACTAAGGGTCATCCCAATCAATAATCGCTCGCACTGCCTCGTGCTTAACTCCCATTTGAGAGGAGGATCCTGAGAACGATGGTTATACCAAGGATTTCACACACTCCCTGGACAGACACCTAGATGTTGTTGTTTAGTGATCTTGGAGAATTGACTTACAATGAACTATTCCAAGATCTTAAAACCTAAGCTTGGTGGTGCACCCCAGAAAAGAAAAGAGTGTAATTCATTTTAATTAGCGTTGATTTTAGTTGGCTGTAAATACTCAAAGGGAAATGGCCATGCAACTAGTAATATGAAGACTCAACAGTGAAATAAAAGTGCACACCATAACAAACAATGCTAAATGCAATCTTTGTCAAATGAAAAATAGGGTATGCCACTACATGAGATGCATAAATATATATTCCTTTCTGAATGCCAATGCAATCCTTCCTATATGAAATCCTAAACACAACTCTCATCCAGGCAATCCAATGCAATTACCTCCTCAAATCCATATCTAAGATGCAACTAAGAGTGCAACTACTTTGTATTTTTCAATATAAAAGAATGAAAAATGCAATAAAAGTCACCTAAAACTCTCAGTCTCTGCAGCAAGTATAAAAGACAAGCCCAGCAAGACACCAAGACAAAAAGAGTAATGCACTAATGGCAAAACAAAAAGGATAAATGAGTAAAACTATTTTCAAAGAAAAATCAATGAAAAGGCTGTCTCTGGTCACAAAAGAAGCATCCAACAGACAACATCAGACCCAAGGAAGACCCAACCACACTCATAACCCACCCAGCAACGTCCCACAACATCAGACTCACCAAAAGGGAGGATGTACGCAACTGTATAAAGAACAGTTGCATATTTATGCAAATTTTGTCCAAAAATCCGCATATGTACATGACTTTTGGCCAAAAACCCGTGTATACAGAGAAGGCAGTGGTAAAAAGCAGGCCAAGGTCAAACCAATAAAGGGGAGTGTCAATGGACAAACATACTATAAAATGTGACATAGAAACAAGGAGAAATGAAGAGCAAGTCCATAATATCAATCCCATTGTGACGATAGAAACCCCCAAATAAAAACAAGGAACATCCCCAGCGGAGTCGCCAATTCTGTTACGGAGAGAAATTCCTATGGCTTGGGGTACCACAACAGATAGCTTTGACTCTAGAAATCAATCTTTTGCAATATGTAATAGAAATAAAATGTCTAACACTAAAGGATCAGACCTCATACTTTATTCTGGACGGTTGAAGTAGATCCCCGTTGAGCTTTCCAATCTTCAGCTTGAATTGATATAATACTTCCTCAACAACAAGTAAACAATACAAGCATACTATATATCATGGTGTTAGATCTATTCTAGCATATATAATCAATAATGTAAAAGCATTTGACATATTCCAAGGGATACAATATTCAATCAAATACACAGCATTGGAAAGGAAAAGATAGTTCTTATTAATATAAATCAGAGATTACAAGATAGATACAACCTCTGACGACACGTCTGTGAACCGGAGAAACTGAATCCCCCACTTGGGCCTCCACCTCCTCAATCCTCCATCTCACGATAGCAAGCTCACTAGCAAAAGGCAAGCTTGGGAAGAAGACAAAAGTGCTCCAAATGGACAAAGGGATGCAGACTCAAGCATAAATTTCGGCAACAATGGACTATAGTTTCATTGCTTTCAATCTCTATATATGCCTTCAATGTACCAAGGGGTTCCTTATATAGCTTCACAAGGGATAATGAAGGGTCGAATCTGAGCAATCTCGAGGCATATGGAAGGCCAGGAGTCAAATGAGTCGGATCCATGTCAAGGAAAACTCCAAAAGGATTTGGACTATGCACACATCTCGATGTATGCGGTTATAGGATTCAAACCCACGTATGTACGCGGTTATCGGGGAAAAATCCACGTATATCATATTTTATATAGTTTTTAGGGATGATCAAGGAAACATCAAAGGATAAAATATGGTCCATGGGGTCTAAAGAGTCTGCAGCGGGACAAGGGAAGGCCATACAAAGTGTGATTCACCTGGAGTGGTGAAATCCACTATAACAGTCAGCACGTCTGCAAACCGGAGAAACTGAGTCCTCCACCTGGGCCTCCACCACCTCAATCTTCCATCTGTCGATAGAAATATCACAAGCAAAGGTAATCTTGGGAAGAACACAAAGTGCTCCAAACAGACAAAGAGATGCAGACTCAAGTATATGCAAGCAACAACAACAATGGACTATAGTTTCCTTGCTCTTCAATTCCTCCCCTTCAATGTATCCAAGGGGTTCCTTATATAGTACTCCAAAGGGGTAATGGAGGGTCAAATCCAAGCGATCTCGAGGCATATGGAAGGCCAAGATTCAAGTGGTTTGGACACAGATGAAGGAAAACACCAAAAATATTTGGATCTATGCACACATCCCAATGTACGCAGGTTTGAGGTCAATATCCGCATATACAAGCGAGTATGGGTTTAAAAGTCACGTACAACAATAAACAGGTGTTTATAGGGATGAACTTGGAAACATCAAAGGTACAATATTAGTCCATGGGGTCTAAAGAGTGTACAAAGAAACAGGGAAGGCCATAAACATGTGATCAGCCATGTGTGGTAAAATCAGTTGTAACAATGAGCTCCCTCTTAATCCCAACCTCCTTACATAAATATTTGAATTTGTTGGAAGTGAATCCTCCTTCACTTTCAAATGTCAAGGTCTTGATATTGTTTTTAGATAATTTTTCCACAAGATCTTTAAATTCTTTGAATATTTCAAATAATTCACATTTTTCTTTCAGGAAGTAAATCCAAGACATGCGGGGGTAGTCATCTATAAAAGAAACATAATACACATACCCTCTTAGTAAATTGGATGACATTGGATATCATGCATATGAATGAACAATATCCAAGGTTCCTTTTTCTTTACTAATTCTTCTTGGAAATGGTTTCTTAGTGTTCTTCCCTTCAGAACGTCTTTTGCAAACTCCTTAATGATTGAATTGAATTTATGTAAAATCTCATACAAACTTGCTCACAATTGGTATTGCTTTGTAGTTCACATGAGAAAGTCTTTTATGCCATAATTCACATGGGTTTATTCTACTCGTTATTAGGGATAAGTATGTATGTACATTTAGCTTGTAAAGTCCTCCCACTTATAGTCCACTCACAATTGTATCATCTATTGTCTTTCTCTTTGGACACATACGTACTTCTCCATCTACAAAAGCAACTCTGAAGCCCTTACTATCTAGAGCTGAGATATAAAGTATATTATTTTTCAATCTAGGGACATATAAGACTTCCTTTATCTTCATAGACTTCTTTCAGTCCAATTTGTGAAAGGATTCTCCCATTCCCTTGATGGGATATTGATAGTCATGTCCAAGATTTACTTTATAAGGAGAGTCTTTCTGGACAAGGCTTTGAAAAGTGTCTTTATAACTGGGAATATGTTTGTAAGTTCCCCTGTCTAAGAGCCAAGTATCACTTCCATGAGAGATTGATCTAGTAAGGGATGAGATCAAGACATATTCTTCAGTGGAATCTCCATCTTCATTGTTATTTTCTTTGTGTAAGTCATCATATTCTACTGCATGGTCATGGAAATTCTTATGTCCCTTATTAATTTTTTCTTCTTTGAGTGGACAATTTCTTGCAATGTGTCCCATCTTATGACATATGAAGAATTCAAAAGATGATAAGTCTCTTTTGTGTTTTGATTGGCTTTGAAAATTTTTGTTTCTTTTGGGATACGGATCACAAACCTTTCTCTTGTCTTATCCTTTCTTTGTGTGAGTTGTCAAGGATTGATCTTCATCATCATTTAAATTTTCTTCTATGTTGGTTATTCTTCATTCTTCCTGCACAAACTCCTCACAAAGTCTGTTGAACTTGGTGATAATTCTTGTAGAACATATACCTATGATGAAATATTCCCAATCCCTTGGGATACCATTCAAGTTCATTACAACTTTTTCTTCCTCCACCATGTCATTGATAGCCTCCAATTTTTCTTTTATTTGAGACACTCTTGTAAAGTATTAATGCATGGTTATTCCCTTTTGAATCTTCACTCCATTGAGTTTATTTCTAAAGGTCATTCTTTTATGGATTCTTTTTAGAATTTTAAAAGTTTTATGCCCAATAATAATAAGATCATTGAAGAATGGAAATCATAGCAAGACAAAGAAGACAAAAATATTTATCCTAGGAAACCTTCATGGGGAATAAAACCCAGCAAAACTTCCTCGATATAGAATCCAACCAAGTATAGTGTAATACCACAAAAATAACATAGACTTCTTCTCATCCTCCAGATGGAATCCTATTTCTCTCTCTAGAAAACCTGTGTGAATTGTTAGTGTGTCCAAATGAGGAGGAAACCTCATCTATTTATACACATCAACTGTGAATTATAGTAACCCAACTGGGTTGAATTCATATTCCCAATATGGTCGACTTGTCCTAGGAGACATAAAAATACATTTTCATAATTATTTTCTAGGTACTATTGACCCAAATTACAATGAAGGTTTTACCTCAATACTTTACTTGACCAATTACATCAACACCATCCCTAATCAAAGGAACAACATCTCTGAAAGGGAGGGACAACAATAATCTAATAATAAGTAAAATAGAGTATCTTCCATAGTTACATTATTTCAACAATTTGTAATGCAATAAAATGGGTCTGAAAATGTGCTTCAAGTGTAAAGTATGGGCCCCCAACTCAGCTAGGATTTAGGTTGATGGCCTATGGGGTCCACCATATGAAACATAGTCATGGGTGTTGGCATCGATCTCCCTCTCCTGATAAGAAACATAGTTATGGGAAGTGACATCTAGCTTACAATCCTCAAAATGTGTTAAACTCCCAGTTGAAATGAAAATCATTTCTCATGTAACAAGAAAATTATATATAAAATTTGTACCATAGAATAAGAACAAATGGATATATGCACTTTTATGTTAAACTGATTCTATGAATATTCTCCCTTAAAGCATTTTTTACATAAACTAGAAGCAATTGTGTTATCACTGACACATTTCTCCTAGTAGTCTTGACCATGAATATTGTATGATATTATTATGATTTTAACCAACATAAATAGCACATATACAACTCTTGTAAGATTAATTTTGTTTATTGATATCCATAAACCAAGGGGTGATGACCATTCATATCTGTGTGATACAACATGAAATAACTTACTAGAAATTCAATCAATGTTTACTGGATTATTTGTATACTAATAAATTTAGAAAGAGATCCTAACATTATCTCCAACTATCATTCTTCGGATACTTCTCTAGGCCTCTACTAAAAATTGGTACCAATCGACTATCACTTTGAAACTCCACTCAAAGATTTTTGAATGTCCACAAATGCAACCAAATAAAAATATTTCCTTCAAGTACCCATTTTGATAGTTATGTCATAAAAATTGCCTCCCTTACATTCTGCAAGTAAGAATGAAATAGATAGACACATGGTCCTGAGAATCTAATCCCATGAGTTTTATGGTTTTCATGGTGATCCAATAAATGACATTGATGTTGAGATGCTATGTACTAGAGGAACAATGTTTAGAGCTTGATCTACTAATTGTTCTTCACAATTGTTTTTGGGCTAAGATACAGATTCATCCTAATGTAGAGGTTATCCATGAGGATATTCAACATGTAATATCATCAGTTGATTCTGAGAAAATCCTAAGTTCTAAAGAGTTACTAGTGATCTTTGTAATGATAAAGAGGTAATAATAGCAACTATCATTCTTGGACTGCATGAGTAATTTATTGATTTGATAAAGAGTGACATTATAAATTCCTTCCCATATTTTATTTTAATCCCATTGGTTCTTAGGTATAGGTTTTTATGTTGATCCTATTGATTTTGGATGGAATATTATTTTATGATGTCAGTTCAAAAAGGCCGTGAGTCTTCTTTATTGTTTTCTTGTTCATTGAATAAGAGAAGTCAGTGGTCATTTTATTGGTCGCAATCATAAGTACTCTTGGTTTATCTGTTAATTGTATTTGTGAATAAATTTGTAAGGTGGATTGCTTAAATGATTGGTTGTATCCCTTTTGGATATAATAATTAGACATGAAATTTTAGCATCAGTAAGACAATTTGTTGTCAACTTGTCAAGTAGGCTAGTTCAGTGTAGAGTCTACTTAGGTGTGTCACTTGAGTTTTTTAGTCTATGTGTTTTGTCAATAAGTGTCATCATGAAAACATTTCATGATTAGAATTTAGAAATGTTATATTTTTAATGTTCAAACAATAGTAAAATCTAGTCCACCTCTCACTCCTCTTACATGTTGTACATAGCATTTTTAATAAGGAGATTCTAAGGTTCTAACCTTTGGACAAGGAGATGTTGTCCCACATGGAGCTAATGTTAACACTTTTTGTTGTGCCTGCAAACTCTATCAATGCAAGGTTCAAGGCCAAGTTACAGGGTGTCTTTGTCAAGATGAATTGGCTGTGATCTTGATGGATATATGACATGGTTTATGTTCTTGTTTCTAGAGGTTGATATATCATTTAAGGAAAAAGAATTAGAAGTATGTATGTGAATCCATGGGTATATGAATATTCCAATTAACA
>LPNX010963646.1:296142-365686 GCA_001517045.1 Pseudotsuga menziesii
CTGTAAACCTAGGATCACTCACTTATTTTTGACAAATTCGCTTCCGCTTTTCCATATTTCGAATCCTAAAGTCCTTCCTTGGAATATTGTTGGCTGCCACAACAACCTTCTCATTTTTATTTTGTTTTTAATTAAAAATGATATCAGCTTCTCTTGTTAATGAATCCTTGAGGACATTATGAAGACTGACTTTAGAATCTATGATTTTAAAGGTACTCTCAAATTGAACACATCAATTACTCAGGTAAAATCATCGCAAGTATTTTAATTTCATAATTTTTGAGGTTTCTATTTAGCAGATGTTAAATCCAATTTCCATATAATCAACTTTTCATTTCACACATATTAACTCTTTATTATATATAGTTTAATGAGGATTCAGTTTCAGTTGATCGACAACGTGCTAATTTTATCTTGCAACCAGATCAAAGTGGCCTCTATGATTTTTCATCTTTTTATATGATTTCCTCATGAATTATATCAAATCTTTTATAGTTTGATTTCCATACTAGGAAAAGTATAACGATTAAATTAATGTTTTATATAATATCTGGATTAATAATATTGATTTATTATATACATAAATATCAGAACCTAAAGACTATGCCTAAGGGAATATCCAAACATTCATTTGAATTTCACCCTAATGGAATTCATACAAATCGAAACTATGCATGCAACATGCCTTCTCTATCCTAGATTGGATTAAAAACACAAATTATGTTATCATTCGACACTTGTAGATCATAGTAGAACGAAATTATAATTGTGTCATTTCACTCTATCAACGATATTTCAATAGTCATTTCTATTTATAATGCATGTACAAAGTCATGATTTCATTCTTTGCATCGTCATAATTATGTTCTCTGTGTCATCATTTACCTCGTTTATCAGATCATAGAATGAATATGGTATTGTTTTGGATGTGTGGGTTACCGAAGTTAGGGATTTTACAGGATGATGAATTAACCCGGTTTTTGTTTTCCATTGGTGTTCACCCTTAGCTTTATTACTAGCTTACTGTAGCCATGATGACTCCTCTGTGCAAGTTTGAACCGACAGGGAGCAATTTATTAGACATTGAACCAAAGTATACATAGTTGATTGATAAAATTGAGTGGCACAAATTCTTCAGAAGATTTAATGGGCATAACATAGAGGTAAATCAAAAAATTTCCATGTCATTTAACTCTAGTGGAAAATTAGAGATTAGTGACCAGGAGACCAAAATATTTGGTCACCACAGTTTTTTTCAAGGGATAAATGACCAAAATTGATAAATTTAAGTGAGCTAACTAAAAAGGACCAAGATAAATGACCACTTTTGGTCACGGGATAAAAGCCAACTAAAAACGACCAAGATAAATGACCAAATTTGGTCACGGGGTATCTAGACTAAAAATGACCACATACTAATTGGTCATTTACTTGGTCATTTTTAGTTGGCACTCCGGTAATGAAAAAAATTGCAAATTTGACAATTAATTTGTACATTTTACCAAATTCTAACACTGTAGATGGATTCAGAGACCGGGGGCCTTTGAATCCATCTGCAGTGTTAGAATTTAGTAAATTATAACATATATATAATATATATTTACACGTCCCTATATTAAGAAAAATGAATTAATGCAACCGAGCTATAAATTAATTTGGACATGACCTTCACATATAAAAAAACCCACTAAAGCCACTAAACCTTGGCATATAATGTTAATTATAAGGCTAATTTGCATGACCTTGGCATATAATTATAGTTTTTATAGGCTAATTTGGACACGACCTTGGCACCTTGGCTAATTAAATCGGTAGGATATTCCACATCAGTTGAAACCAGTGACACGTTCAAGAATCTCATCGCACTAAACTGACATATGACATAATCTCCTTCCTTCATCATCTTCTTCTTCCTCCATTGGATTATCTCTCTACATCCCTTTCTGATAGCGTAGTCTCTGTTCACTAGTGCAAAATGACAAATTTGTGACTACATGGCCAAAAACATTAGTCATGTAATTTTAAGCTAAAAACTACCAAATTTGAGCAATTTTAAGTGATGTGGCTATAAATGATCAATCTAAAACTATTAATACAACTAAATAATGACTATGCTAATATCAATTAGTGGTAGTTCTTACTTATATGTAATTGAGTTTTGGTAGTGTAGTCATTTTAATGTGCTTTATCATCTTGATCATGATTAAGATTTTTCATGTTGAATTCATTTTTACAGTATCCATGGACATTGTATTGGTTATATATGATTTGGAACGCCACACCCAATCACATGTACAATATAATTATTTTATATCATGAATTCATACTTGATCCTAAACCACTTTTTACCAACTAGCTTAATCTCAGTCATGGCTGGAAACATATAATATATAATAGTGTTTCTCAATTAATGTTTATATATTAATTTTGATCCAAATTCAAATAACTTCACTAAATCTTATTGCAATATTAAGTTGTTGAGCACGTTGTCCAAGAGTAGGTATAGAATCTACATCATGGCATGTTATAAGAGCTTGTAATCATGTGGTTGTAGAGGAGGCTCCTAATAAGCTTCATAATCTTTGTCTTATATTATTTGATGCTTTTCTATATATGGTTTCCTCAACCAAGGTGTTCAAGTTAGTTGAACTTCTTTCTAAACGTCTATGGTCTTCATAACAATCCCCTTGTCAACATTATTTAAAGATCAATCCACATAATCAATTAAACATATGAACATGTATATCTTGATAATTCGACATTTGTGAATAATATTATATAAAAAATCTATGTAACATAAGTTATATATTATTATATACCATATAAATACGATATATAATGTATATTTTATATTAAATATAAGTATATATTATATATAAATAATATAAAACAAAAAATAATTATAATTACAAAACAAAGACATGACAGGCATCCCGTATACACAAAACCCATAGTTGAATACACACACAACCATAACAACCATGAACCTGTGACCAGAGTGACCATGAAGCTATGATGAAACGTTAAAGGAGGTGTATTTTGTGCCAAATCTGTGGCTTTGGTGGGGAGGGGACCTTTTGTGGGGTTTCAAGAGGCAATTAGGGAAGAGACATAAAGCCATAAAAACTATGAAGCCCATTGAAACCTGCAGGAAGGAGGTGTATTTGGTGCCAAATTATCTTTGGCTTTGGCTAGAAGGGGACACCATATTTGGAAATTGGGAGAAGGGGTTTGAGAATTGGGTTTTGAGAGGGGTTCGAGGGAAATTATTGGGAATTTGAGGGAGGGGATTAATATTTTACTAACTCAAGTTTCCATGGAGAGAAGGCGAAGAATTGTAAAGGAAAACAAGGACACTAGAGTTAGTACTCTTGTAAATAATTTGGAGTCGAAATTCCCTTCAACAACTGCTATAGAATTGTAGGTATGTATCATTATCAATTTTTTTTCTTGGGTCACTCTACAAGTGATAGGGTTTTTCATTCTAGGTTTCAATGCACTATGCAATCGCCATGGATTTTTCCCATTTCGTATTTTCCCCATTTTGTATATACTTCTCCTATTGTTAATGTATGTTAGGGTTTTATATTAAGATTTTGTAATAGTCCAAGAATAAATTCCTTGTACACGTCTCTGCATGCCTCTACATTTTCTCTTTTTAGAAACTTGAATTCTCCTCAAATTAGAGGCAGGAGCAATGCAGGGAATGGAGTTCCACAAATTATTTCCTTGCCCTCAACCCCTTTACCATATAGTCAGTCAAATGTGCAAGAAGGTTGCAATGATTTCATTAAACAATTGTTGGGGTTTTAATGGAAATGGCATTCTCTCCATATCACTTGTTCCTTTGCATCTATAGATGGGATTCATGTCTTTCTCATCCATTCCTCAAAGAGTCTCAAGATGAATATTTTTTGGATCTCGATGCAAAGGAAATAAATGAATAAAAAGGTATATGTCATATATATTAATCTGATGTGTGAATGAAGATAACATGAAATGGAGTTATTAATTCATTAAAATAGGAATTTAAACTCATGTAACATTTGTCTACAACTTTCCTCAAAATAGTGGCCACTACTTAAGAATGACCGTCCTTGATACACTTAATTAAATTGTGTTGGTCGTGATGGGGATTTGACTTGTAAACATTATGGAGATCAAGATATAGTAAGTGCTCTTTCAAGAAGAGAAGATCCTAGGATAAAACAAATATGAAATGTGCTTTCCATTGCACTTATCTTAGATTATAGATTCGTAATGATTTCCCTATTGTGTTGGTTAGATGAAGTTTGGCTACCCACAAAGTATTTCCGGTGAGATTTAGAAATTGTACATTACACAAGAAGGGGTTTAGATTCCTTTCTCATTAAAACATCTAGATAATCTTGTACCCAATGCTATAGTACTAGTTACAAGTGTTGTTGGTTGGCGGCATTAGGGCCTAGTTTACATAAAGAATGAGGTTTTTCTTGATGTTGTGGATAATGAAGATAAGAATTTATTACGAAGAATTATCCATAGAATGGACATGCAAAGTTTAATTATTAGTATGAAGGAATAGTTCCTTAATGAGATCATAACTTTGTCATTATAAATAAACCTTCAAGCTATTTTATTTGCTGAAATATTCATTGCAATTCATGATTTAACTGTCCCTTACACTACTGTTGGGTAATTGAGATTATGCATGTTGAAGACTAGTCATTATGTTTAGTGTCCTATTGATTCTTACATACACAAGAGGTGACCTCTATTACATTATGATGAAGGCTCCATCTTCGTAATGGATATATTAAAGAAGTTGATCAAATATAAAGGCTACCAAGTTTATCTCCTTTAAATAGAAGGACTATTACTTTCTTACCCTCATATTTCTCAAAGACTCTAAAGAAAAGTTATACAATGTTGATTCCCTCAAAGAAATGTGTAAGGTGGGAATGCGAAGATGGTACCTACAATGCAATTAATGCATACTCTTCTGAACCAATTTGTAAATACGCTCTCCAAGAATTCAAATCCACAACTAAAACTTCAATATAAATTCCTTAAAATTAATTTTATGTGAAATACAATTTCCAGCTGATAAATTGAAGTTTGATTATGGATTAAAGTTCACATTGGAATCCCTCAACAAGTATTTAAATCAAAATGGGGTGCCAACAAATGTTGGGCATCTTCATATTTCAGATTGGTTGACCAGGTGGGAAGAAGGTCGACTCCATTTTTATCCATGCGCTCAAATTCCAGAAATTAAAATACAACAAACTGTAATAGCGATGAAGCTGAAAATCAGTTCAAACAACTTGCTTGGGCTATTAGCAAAGCGGGAAGGGGTTTGAATGGGTTTGCTGCAAAGAGGAGCACAGGCGAGGTAGAGGACCTTCCACGGGCCAACATTAGTAGAGTGGTGAAGGGGAAGCTGAGCCAACTAATGAAGGACAATCCTTCTTCCTCTTCCTCTTCCAGGGACATCGTCGTTCACAAGGAATATCTCTTAGCTTGCTCTAAAAGTGCCTGCATCTTCATACACTACCTCTCTGCCACGTAAGTCAACTCTCTTTTAACTTAACTCGGTCAGTCATGGCTTACTTCATAATAGTCCTAATTAGAGTTCTCTACATATTTTTAACAACTATTGGATCCAACAAATGCATAATTTTTTCTTCAAGTGGTGGCGCGGGGTTGATTTTTGATGGGATTGAGACTCCCTAACCATTTGCTGGATGGACAGGCTGAATTTGTCTCTCAGTTGTTGTTCTCAGAGTCCCTATCCTCTGTGTTCCTCATTTTTGGTCTATTAGTTCAATTATTATGGAGTCCTAAAGAATGGCAAATAGAATCCAAACCCCGATTCATTAGTAGTCTAGTATATTGTGTTTTTTCTTAGACTGTGTATTTCAATGAACTGTCGAGGTCACCCCTGCTTCAATTTATAGGGTATTCATTTATTATGATGGATCTGGGTAGAAATGGGAGATAACCTACTTGTGATGTTGAGTTGAGATCAAAAATGCTAGAGTCTTGCTTGTTCCAGTTTGCTGCATCAAGCCATAGATTTCACACTTCACAAGAAATCCATCCCTGCCGATAATTCCTCTACAAGGTCAACATAAATTTCATTGTTTGACCGTTTCAGGTCACTTGCTCGCATTGTTTCAATGCCATATGCATCTGGTTTGGTGTCATTACCTTCCATAAATTTCTTCCATTTTCCACAGGTTCCTGTAGGAATGAGCCCGTCCGATCTAGACATGATGCTACTTCCATAATACCACTGCTCCTTTAACATCCATAAAATTCCATTTCTTAAATCTTTCATCTTTTGCTTTATGTCAACAGGGGTATGTCTTCTTTTTTTGGTCTGCATCAAGTTTTTCATTGGTCTTTGTTAGCTTGATTTCAACTTGAATTATCCGCATTTAAAAAATGCCAGATCCAACAAGTGGTCAGCTTCATCCAGAATGAGCACTTTCAAGCCATTTTCGCTACACATGTAATCTGGTGCACCCGATGACTACCTCAAGCCAATATTAGAATGGTATCTCAACAATGTATTAGTCTCTACAGCAGTTTGGCTGGAAAGTTCACGGGTTGGACAAACAACCAGCACAATAGTGGGAAATATCCTTTGATCTTGGGTCAGAGGAGGCATTTTTTACCTTTTACAACCACCTCAATTTGCTGGAAGCTGCAACGCATAACTGTAATTGATTAATTTCTAACATATAGAAATTGATAAAAAAATGCTAGAGTCTTTCCTGTTCCAGTTTGCTGTATCAAGCCATAGATTTCACACTTCACAAGAAATCCATCCCTCCCGATAATTCCTCTACAAGGTCAACATAAATTTCATTGTTTGACTGTTTCAGGTCACTTGCTCACATTATTTCAACGCCATATGCATCTGTTTTGGTGTCACGACCTTCCATAAATTTCTTCCATTTTCCACAGGTTTCTGTAGGAATGAGCCCATCTGATCTAGACATGATGCTACTGCCATAATACCACTGCTCCTTTAACATCTATAAAATTCCATTGCTTAAATCTTTCAACTGTTGCTTTATGTCAACAGGGGTGTGTCTTCTTTTTTTTGTCTACATCAAGTTTTTCATTGGTCTTTGTTAGCTTGATTTCAACTTGAATTATCCACATTTAAAAAATGCCAGATCTAACAAGTGGTTAGCTTCTGCACTTTCAAGCCATTTTTGCTACACATGTAATCTGGTGCTCCCAATGACTACCTCAAGCCAATATTAGAATGGTATCTCAACAATATATTAGTCTCTGTAGCAGTTTGGCTGGCAAGTTCACAAGTTGGACAAACAACCAGCACAATAATGGGAGATCTCCTTTGATCTTGGGTCAAAGGAGGCATTTTTTACTTTTTACAACCACCTCAATTTACTGGAAGATGCAACGCATAACTGTAATTGATTACTTTCTAACATATAGAAATTGATAAAAAATGCTAGAGTCTTGCCTATTCCAGTTTGCTGCATCAAGCCATAGATTTCACACTTCACAAGAAATCCATCCCTGTCGAGAATTCCTCTACAAGTTCAACATAAATTTCATTGTTTGACTGTTTTAGGTCACTTGCTTGCATTGTTTCAATGCCATATGCATCTGGTTTGGTGTCACGACCTTCCATAAAAATTTTCCATTTTCCACAGGTTCCTGTAGGAATGAGCCCGTCTGATCTAGACATGATGCTACTTCCATAATACCACTGCTCCTTTAACATCCATAAAATTCCATTGCTTAAATCTTTCATCTTTTGCTTTATGTCAACAGGGGTGTGTCTTCTTTTTTTTGTCTGCATCAAGTTTTTCATTGGTCTTTGTTAGCTTGATTTCAACTTGAATTATCCGCATTTAAAAAATGCCAAATCCAACAAGTGGTCAGCTTCATCCAGAATGAGCACTTTCAAGCCATTTTAGCTACACATGTAATCTTGTGCTCCCGATGACTACCTAAAGCCAATATTAGAATGGTATCTCAACAATGTATTAGTCTCTGCAGCAGTTTGGCTGGCAAGTTCATAGGTTGGACAAACAACCAGCACAATAATGGGAGACCTCCTTTGATCTTGGGTCAGAGGAGGAATTTTTTACTTCTTACAACCACCTCAATTTGTTGGAAGCTGCAATGCATAACTGTAATTGATTACTTTCTAACATATAGAAATTGATAAAAAAAATGCTAGAGTCTTGCCTGTTCCAGTTTGCTGCATCAAGCCATAGATTTCATACTTCACAAGAAATCCATCCCTGCCGATAATTCCTCTACAAGGTCAACATAAATTTCATTGTTTGACTGTTTCAGGTCACTTGCTCGCATTGTTTCAACACCATATGCATTTGGTTTGGTGTCACGACCTTCCATAAATTTCTTCCATTTTCCACAGGTTCCTATAGGAATGAACCCGTCTGATCTAGACATGATGCTACTGCCATAATACCACTGCTCCTTTAACATCCATAAAATTCCATTTCTTAAATCTTTCATCTTTTGCTTTATGTCAACAGGGGTGTGTCTTCTTTTTTTTTTGTCTGCATCAAGTTTTTCATTGGTCTTTATTAGCTTGATTTCAACTTCAATTATCCGCATTTAAAAAATGCCAGATCCAACAAGTGGTCAGCTTCATCCAGAATGAGCACTTTCAAGCCATTTTTGCTACACATGTAATCTGGTGCTCCCGATGACTACCTGAAGCCAATATTAGAATGGTATCTCAACAATGTATTAGTCTCTGCAGTAGTTTTGCTGGCAAGTTCATAGGTTGGACAAACAACCAGCACAATAATGGGAGATCTCCTTTGATCTTGGGTCAAAGGAGGCATTTTTTACTTTTTACAACCACCTCAATTTGCTGGAAGCTGCAACGCATAACTGTAATTGATTACTTTCTAACATATAGAAATTGATAAAAAAATGCTAGAGTCTTTCCTGTTCCAGTTTGCTGCATCAAGCCATAGATTTCACACTTCACAAGAAATCAATCTCTGCAGATAATTCCTCTACAAGGTCAACATAAATTTCATTGTTTAACTGTTTCAGGTCACTTGCTCGCATTGTTTCAACGCCATATGCATCTGGTTTGGTGTCACGACCTTCCATAAATTTCTTCCATTTTCCACAGGTTCCTGTAGGAATGAGCCCGTCTGATCTAGACATGATGCAACTGCCATAATACCACTGCTCCTTTAATATCCATAAATTTCCATTGCTTAAATCTTTCATCTTTTGCTTCAATATAGTGAGAACTCATTTCAGGATGTTGTTTTATGTGCCAGACAGATTTGAAATGATATTATAACATCCCAGAAATGAGGATATAAGCCACCACTGTGGGAAAATCTCATAGACTGTAAATAAATAAAAACCTCTTGCTGTCAAAGTGTTCTTCAATCCTGAAAACATCATTGGGTCCACTGACTGCTTCACTTATTGATATATGGCATTTGACTGGCTGACATTGGGACATGAACCAATGAAGAACACCTTACTCCATCCATTCTACAGCATTTGAAATGTCACCAGGTCTCGTTATGAACCCATAAGAGATGATTGTATTTGTCCTTCGTTTCTGAAGTTCTGAAGTGGTTTGAAGCTGCTGAAGACATATATTATCTGAACCACGTCAATGTAGAGAAATATTGATTCCATATAAACTAGGGGTGTCATGGGATAATCACAATTTTATCACTGGAAACATCTCATAGGACTGTTCAAACTTTTCTTCAAGGCTCATTGCTGAGTGCTGATATGCAAACAAGATGCAATGTTTTCTTCAAAGATTTGTAGTATTTGCTTAACAGGTTTGTGAGTAGAGATGAGAAGAACAAATATATAGAAGCTCTGTTTGGAAAATCTTTGGATGGGAATTTTTGGGGCAATATTTGTAGTATTTTTCTGGTCTAAGTATGCAAATAGAGGTACTATGAGAAAGCATTTATAAGCTTTGGAAGGAAAACCATTGAATCGAAATTTGGGAAGCTATGAGTTGTAAAGGGCGGTGAAATATCCTTACAATTAAAGTACTGCTCAGAAAAGCTTCGAATGGATTGTTTTCGTGACCTTGAGTTGTAGAGGTCGGTGAAATATCAATTTATTTAAAGCTTTTCATAGAATCCTTTGAATATAACATTGTCCAAGTGTGAGTTGTAAAGGCCGATGAAATCTTTATGCACTGTTTTTTTTATTTGTTAATTTTTTAAAGTCATGGAGGTCCAGAAAGCCCATAAAGGATCGCAGGATGCGGAAATCAAAGGTGAATTTGCAGTAGTTAATGTTTTACAGGAAGGGGGATCTGCAAATTGTAAGGATGGAAGACCTAGTGTTGGTTATCAGGATTGTGCCTTGGATTCCCCCAAAGAGGGAATGCCAGTGCTTGATTTTGATGTCCTCTGTGCAAACCTGGCTATGCAAACAAAACACTTGTTTTTTTAGTTTCGGAGGTTGCCAGGCCGGGAATCTGGTGGGGGAGTGCATAGAACATGGGAGGGTGACCTGATGGATTGCTGCAATGACCACAACATTTTTCTCCGAACAGCATTATATGTTTTCTGGCTCTGTTTCTTTTCAGTCTTTAATGTTGGAACTTGTATTTGCAAAGAATACGTTTTCTTGATTTTTGGCTTGGTTCTTATTTGGGTCATGGCATAGGCTCTCAATCCTTTGGGTCAGTTGTTTAGGTAAAAATTAGTTTTTATTTTATAGATAGCAGGACTAAGTTTGGTAAGAATTATCCCCTTATTTGACTTATTTGGCTTCACAAAAGGGATTAGCTCATTACTCACATAGGGTGGCTTGTATGCATTCTTATAGCACTACTATTGTTAGACATATAATGTCTTAATCTTCTCATACCTGGGGCCTGTATACCAGTCCTTGGCCTGATATGATGTCTTAAAATCATGCAAAATTGATTACCTGCAACACATCTAGCAACGCTAGTATTGTGTCTTACAAAAAGTAGCTTTGGAGATCGCAGAATTATGTCTTGACTATAAAATATCTTTAGAAAAAGGAACAGAAACCATATTGTTTACCTCCATGAACATGATATCAAATTGAAGAAGGTAGAGCACTTCTGTTGCATTTCCTGCCAGACTTCAATTTCCTCGCTGCTAAAACCTTTCATCTTCTTAACCTCAAGCTTGTGAAGAAGATACTCTATAAATAATGGTTGGATTTCCATGTGGTTTTCCAATGATTGCTGTATTTCTTCCACAGTTTCCTCAGACGTATCTGGTGGTGCAATGCCTATGATGCCTTTTCCTTTCCCAACTTGGAGATTGCACAAATATCCTCTCCAGTAAGTTGCTCCCAAGACCCACCAAAATATCTTTATTTGCAAACTACCATTCCAGGTCCTAAAAAATATTCCTGCATCTGGTTCAGCTCTTCTGGGGAAAACCACCAATGGCCTCCTTCCTCCTAGACATTTTCTTCCTTTCTCAAGTCTTTACCTAACGTTTACACTCCTCCAGTTTCTCCCATTGTGGTGAAGGATGGCACAACATGAAAGCTTGCACATTACCGGCTCAAATTTCAGTATAGATGATCATATGTCTTGGTTTTTGTTCTTTGACTCAGGCCGGATAAAATCTCCCCCTCCGTTTCTGTGGTCCTTCTCAGTGGAGTTGATTCCATCCTAATGGCAGCTTTCTTTGAGTCTCCCTTTGGCATAATTTTGAAAGCCCATACAAGTTTCGTTGTTCTGCCTTTTCCTTGAGAGTAGATGGGTTTCATTGTTTCTCCAGATTGAATGGGAGCAAGTGAGATAATGATTAGCTCAAACAATCTTGGCATCCCATCCCCTTCATTAATGTGCATGTCAGCTGATAATTTGTTCTGCTTAACTTGTCCAATTATGTTCCTGGTGGAAATTGATTCAACTGCCATCACCTTTATCGAAATATGATAGATGGAAAATATACCATGATTAACTATGTTGTGCAGTGCCTTATCAATGATTGGATCATTGATATCCTGCCACATTAATGTGCAAACCAGCTGATAATTTTTTTCTGCTTAACTTGTCCAATTATGTTCCTAGTGGAAATTAATTCAACTGTTATCACCATGATTGAAATCTAACAGATGGAAATACCATGATTAAATATGCCATGTAGTGTCTTCTAAATGATTGGATCATTATATCCTGCCACTTGCTGCCTATACCTCTTACTACCCCCACATTGACATCAATACCCATGTTATCTTGCATTTCTAAGAGACATCTCTTCCCCAATTACAGAAGAATCTATTTATTTTTATGTCGTGGCATTCTAAATCTTTTTCCCACCATCATTGCAAATTAGGATTCCATCAGATCTAACAGAAAGCATCGGCATGTACTCCATTGAGAGATCCAATGTGCTAACAAGGCATGTAACATAAATATTAGACTGCAGATTTGAGTTATTTAAGCCAAAGTAGTTACACCATACCATTTTTAAAGCCTTGGAAATTTATATTGAAAGGCATATGAAATTTCTTATATTGTTGTTAATATTGCTTAAATGGAAGTAGTTTATTTGGGCCTTAGGAATTGAAAGACAACAATCTAGATTTTTTTTAAACTGGTTAATCAAAGGATAAATTTTGTTGTCCTTTTAAGGTACTCTTCTTATGTCTTGGAAAGAACTACTAGTTTGTTTTAAAAACCTTCAAGTCAAACATTCAATTTATAAATTTGATAAGTTTTTTAAATAGCTCTCACTTTTCAATCCTTGAAGATGTCTAGTTTCGAGGTAATGTTCTATATCCTCTTTGCAAGGCTATTGAAATTTGAAATTCAATGACACAACAAAAGGGGTGGGAATTACAAGTAAATTTTACTTTGATTCCAAAAATAAATGCCAGGGAGATCAAATGTTGTGTCAAACTGAAATCATTTTACATACGTTTGCTTATTTTCATATATCTTATAATTTTCCCCAGGGTATGAGTTGTTCGTGTATCTGAGGAATCCATTTATGTTTTGGAAAACCTGTCATTTAAATGAGGGGCTGGGAAGGAAATAAGTTGGAAGGTTCAAGATGCTCAGAATTTGTGACTAGCTTACCTTTAGAAAATGCATAATTGAACACACCAACCTTTAGAAAATGCATAATTCAACACACCATTTGAGACTTGTCATTTGTGACTTGAACAATTTTCCAGTTGAAAACACTATCCTAATAACGCCTTTGTAATTGCAGCTGTCCATTCTTCACATTTGGAAAGAACATGCAAAGATCTGGTTTTGGAACATGTGCTGGGCAGGTAAAGTCATATTTTAATTCTTTAAATGACTAAGCATCTGAAATGGTTGCACTGTCTAAGAAACAAATTTTTATTCTCTATGTTCAATACTGATGTTGAAGAATTATGTTTCTTGTGATGTTTGGAGCCATTAAGGAAAAATTTAAACAAACTTTCTGTTTTTGGTTTCTGTTTTGGTTTTCTATTTGTGTTTAATCTACACTCTAAAAATTTATGTTAAAGAAAAAATATATTTGTATTTTTTCAAAACTCTTTGCATTTATGCCGCATACAATTTTATTAGAAGAAATTGCAATGGACCTTCAATGGTATTGCATGTTCCCCATATCTCACTTTTAGAGGTTGGTATGTCTTATCTTTATTGATTCAGGATCTTTATGCCTTGTTTCCAATTCCAAAGTACATGGAAATCACATGGAAGTTTTGATATCTCCCTTCTTGAGGTTGGAACAGTTTGCCTTGTTTGGATTAGATTCTCATTGTAGCTTGATGGAGTGGCCCATGCACATTGATGCAGTCCAAACATTTTCTAATACATGTTGATACAATCCATCTTTTGAAAGGAATTGGTACAAATTTAGGTTAACATTGATGCATTGTAAGTATCATCCAGGAAAAAAAATTATGAATTTATTTTTAAGAGGCCTGTAGATGTAGGTTCATTCTAAAGCTTTTAGGCGCTACATATTTTCTCCTAACTAGCTATAGATTACACACTTTAGTGAGTTCTTGCTTGGAATGTAAGTAGCATGTTTACATGCTTCTTGGTAACCTTGAAAATATTTTAGAATGGATTTTGTTTTTTTTTAATAAAATGCCTCCTTTAGCTATCGATAGCATAAAAATGTACATGACATTCTACAAGAGAAAATTGGTTGCTTAAGAAGCCACTACAATAATGCCAAAAAATCGGTGGATTAAGAACAAAAATTCCCATTAACAAGACTCATTTAGAACCTTGGGGAAAAGATAAACCATACAAGTGTCCAAGGCATGAAAAATAGTATACAAATCCACTACCAACAGGCCCAATGACGTGGAATTACATTTCAGTTAACATGGTAAAATTAAATTGTATTTGAATCTAGAGTATTGTCCATGTCCATTGTTATTCCATTTGGATTTTCGGGATCATTCTGTTGCAACATTCCACGTAAAAATATTTCTAATTTTTAATTGCGTCTGAATCTAGATTCATCTTTATTCTCTTTGCTTTTCTAGTTGGATTTGTGCCCTATTTTCCTGCAATTTTTCATGTAAAAATATTTTTAATTTTTTTTTGCAACATTTCATTTAAAAAAATTTCAACTATATGAATTTTGGATTACATCTTAATGCAAAGAAATGTCTATTCTATTTGTTTTTCCAATTGGACTTGTACTGGTAAGTGACCAACCTAATCATTACCAGCCTAATCATCAGATCTTGTTACATTTTGGGTAGCAACAGACCTAGAAATCAAAATTTCTATGGTAAATAGTGTCCAGCAGCTGGAAAGATGATTTTTAAAAAGGGTGACTATGTCAAGCAAAGTTTTAAACAAAATTCCTCAAACAAATACTCTTCAAACATAGCTACATACATAGGTGCAACAGTTCGTTGGTTTGCAAATTTTGGAGAGTTTTTACATGGTTATGATGCATTGGTATATTTTTGTATGATTGTACTTATGAAAGACAATACTACCCACACCATAAATGATTGTGTTGAACAATGAGGTAAAAGTCAAACTAGCCAACTTGTGCTTATTTAAAGTTTGTTACTCTCTTTTTAGTGTGTTTCATATAATGTAGAAAATATGCCATTATATTATGTCTCTACGTTTTTAGTGTGTCACTGTATTTCTTCTTTCCATATGCCTTGGAGTTTCAGGCTTCACGAACATCAACGAGAGTAAGCTCGTGAGCCGATCCTACTTAGAAATCCATGGATTCTTTCTCATATCCAGTTTTCATTATTTTTATTTTCTATACAATTAAAATTTTGGTTGTGATATCACATACCTTAATCAAATCTCGAAACTGCCTTATGTTTATTTCGGTTTCCTGCTGCAGTTAGTATCCTCAATGCACTGAAAATAGAACAGGGAAACACGATGCCAAGAACTTGGAAAGGTTCTGATCCATGCAACTCTCGTTGGGATGGAGTCACATGTACAAGCTCTGGCCAGATAAATTCACTGTCAGTATCCCCTCCTTGTATTTTATGTTATTACTGCAATTTCAAGATATCTTGTCACTGTAATTTCAAGATATCTTTATGTTTGGGATTTTGTTTTACATTAATTTTATATTTCAGGGGTTGAATTTATAAGAAAAAAGTAGTTATCTTGGTTGATAACCCTGTCTTTAATTTTGAATAAAGATCCATATTAGATTTAGTTTGATTTGAGTTTCTATATCATTGTATATGTCCTTGGCTACAAATCTCCATAAACTTCTTGGGCAATTTTGTATTAATGAGTTGAGTACCTTACTGAATAATTCAACATGTGATTTTGAATAAGAACTCAAATAAGTTTGTAGTTTTGATTAAAATTTTATGTTTGTTTTGACTCTTTGTTTTAAAATCAATAATCATTGTTCAGACAACTACCTTTCAAGGGACTTAAGGGACAAATTCCAGTCGATATCGGTCATCTTACTGAACTTCAAACACTGTAAGTATATAGATTATATATATGAATGAGTATTGACAATTAATATTATAGACTAAGGTATTGATATGTTAATCCATGAATATATTCCTTGGGTATCACAGGGATTTGTCATACAACTTGCGGTTGATTGGAAGCCTTCCACAGACCTTGGGAAACTTGACTAAACTGAAAAAATTGTGAGTATATACTAACCCTAACTCATTATACATTTTAAAGCAGTGGCACAAATTTAGATTGAAATTATTTGTAATATTGATATATATCATGCTCGTACTGCAATCTAATAGTAATTTTGTGGACTGCTCAGGGTTCTGATCGGGTGTAATTTCAGTGGAAACATCCCATATGAATTGGGAAACCTGGTTAATCTTGAGTTTTTGTAAGATTATCAGTGTACCATTAATAAATATCATGTTATATTTTGTTCTATCAGGGCTTTGAATTCCAATAACCTCAGCGGTTCAATTCCTGCCTCATCTGGTAATTTAGTTAAGGTCAACTCGCTGGATCTTGCGGAAAACCAACTTACTGGAACTCTCCCGGTCTCCAATGCAAGCCAACCTGGATTAGACAGACTCGTTGCTACACAACACTTGTAAGAAAGATGGAATGTTTTTGGTTTATTTATTTCCCATTAATGGAGAAATTACTGATGAATTTCTTATTGTTTCCTGTTATTCAAGCCATTTCAACCAAAACAAGCTTACAGGTTCCATTCCACCCAATCTTTTCAACTTGAGTATGATACTACTTCACGTGTAAGTGAAACAGATTGTATCTTTCTAAGTTTGGAATGGTGAATATGGGTTAGAGAGATCAATGACTGTTCATATTTTTTTATATGCCAGATTGCTTCATAGCAATAGCTTTACTGGAGAGATCCCCTCTACTCTTGGACTTGTAAAAACCTTGCAGGCCTTGTGAGTATCAAATTTTCCATCACACCTTGTACTGATGCATTGTTTTTTAGATTATGCATAGCTTTAAAGACCAAGTAAAATGATTTAAATGTAAAACAAATTTTGTCTTACTTTATTTGATATGTATGGATACATGAGGCTTGACAGAAACTCTTTAAATGGTACAGGTCTGTCCAAGATCAGCGACCTACAAAGTCTCACTGAATTGTAAGAATCTTCTTATATCTGCTCTCTGGTTTTTAGAATTGCCATCTTCAATCATGCATAAAGACTGACATTTATAGGGTATTTTCATGTTAAACCCACTGCCTTTCCAGTGAGGATAATTAGTGACAAACAGACTATCTGGTGAGGATAATTAGTGACAAACAGGCTACAAAACTATAACAGAGCTCTGGAACACGCATCAAAACAAATAGAAAAACCCTCAACTCGATTGCTCATTTCCAGAACATGGTTGATCTACCTCTAGAATCTGCTTACAAAAACTTGATTAAAAAAATAGAGCTCAGTGATCCAAATAACTCACTTGTAGCCCATCAAAGGCCTTTGCATGTATCAGTTTACAAAGCGCTTCAGTGACTAGAAGGAATAACAGTGGAGAAAGGGGACAACCTTTCCTCACGCTTCTGGAGGAAATAAAAAAGTGTGAACCTGATCCATTAAATAGAATAGAAAAAGTGGTTGGGGAAAACCAGCCCCATCCATCTTAATGAAACACCATTGAAACCACACCTGAAGAAGTAGGAGTCTGAGGTGGAGCCAGTTAACTTTCTGAGGGTCCGATTGACGTCGTAATTGGCACTGTTTGTATAGGCCAAAGAGAGAGAGCGATGAGATCTATCATTAGGAAGGGAAGTGAGAAAAGTAAGTTTGGATGGGTTAGGAAGACGCATTCACTCTAAAAGTGAAGTTTTCCCTCTCCTTATTAATCGCAAGTGAACTTCTGGGTCTCTATAAAGAAAAGAGAAAAGTGATTTTATGCATTTCATATTCTTTCCTTTTGTTGTATTAGAAATTACACATAGAATTTGGGTAAGCTAGAAGTGAATGTTGAAAAAAGATAAGAATATGTTGGCCAATAAAAATAAAATTACTGTCATCGCAGTCTAAGATATTAAAGATGAGTATTGTGGACATTTGTAGATTAGCAGTCACACCATAGTTAAGGTTTCATACTGTCAAGTTACATTAATTATATCCTTAGAAGATTTTCCTTTGAGAACCTAAGAGGTATGGTTAACTACGTATGACCAAGTAAAGGATTGTTTTTGAACAATCATTCACAAAATTACAGTTTAGAAGCTTTATGAGTTTTAAATTTTAGAAAGGTTAATGCTATTTTTTTGGTTGCACATATATATCAGTAAAGTAGGCATAACCAACCAAAATTCTGAGTTTTGCATTTTTTCTTCATGTATTGTTTCTTTCTGAGAGGGTCGTGGTGGGTGTTGGATTTGATTGCAACCATGTGCTATTTATGGTAGACAACAGGGGCACATGGTAGAACACAATTTTAATTGATGGTGGACTTGTAATTTTTGGTTTATTTGCTCTGCTACATAAAACTAAATATAGGAGATGAGATAAATCAGTTACCATCTTATGTGTATCTCAAATATTTATATCTTATAATGTTTAACTATCTCAGGAGTTTTGTAAAATTTCTGGATGAAAGAAAATCCTCTCCAACCAGCTCCAAATATGGGTCATAGGTATGATCATCTTTCGTTGATTAATTAAATATATATGTAGATTTTGAAGACAGACACTCTCATGAAAATAGTTTGTGTAGACCTAGTTGTGATTTCAAAGACGAACAATTTAGGTTTGGGACAAACTATTCTAGTACCATCTGCTTTATTACAATGTCTCCTTTGTTATTTTGGACTCTGGAGTGAAGTATTCCATTATTCTAGAAGTTTTTTCTATGCTGAAATCAGAAGGTGTGATGCCACATTCTATTATTATTTCTGGTGTGCTTCCATCTTGTGCCCAATTGTTAGCTCTGGAATAGGGTAGAGAAATCCATTATTATCTAATTCAGAGTGGAATTGATGCAAATTTTTTTGTCAAAAATGCTCTATTAGACACATATGCCAAATGCCAGAGTCTAGAGGATGCCCTGCATGTTTTTTAGACAATGTATGTAAGAGATGTGGTTTCATGGAATGCAATGATCTCAGACTGTGCCCATAAAGGATATTGTGATGAGGACTACAAACGTTTTAGTGAGATGAAATTAGTTGGAGCAAAACCCAACTTGACAACATGGAATTTGATGATTGCACGGTTTTCTCAAAATGGGCTCCATTAAATGTCCTTGAAACTCTTGCATCAAATGCAATTGGTGGGCATGACCCCCGATGTAGCTACACTCACGAGCATTCTTTCATCTTGTGTTCATAGAGGATCTCTGTAGCAAGGAAAATGTATACATGCTTATTTATTCAGAAGAGGATTTGAAATAGATGTGATTGTAGAGAGTTCCCTTTTAGACATGTATACCAAGTGTGGGGATATACACAATGCAAGATGGGTGTTTCAAAAAATGTCCCAATATGGTTTGGTGTCGTGGAATTCAATGATTGTAGGGTATGCTCATATACATGCTTGGTAATGAGGCTATACAACTTCTCTTCCAAATGCAACAAGAAAACATGAAGCCTGACTTTTCCACTATTGTGAGTGTCCTTCCTATGTGTGCACACTTTGCAAATCTACAAAAGGGAAAGGAGATCCATAATTACACTATAATAAATGGATTTGACTTGAACAAATTCATAGAAAATGCATTGGTTGACATGTATGCCAAATGTGGGAATTTAGATAATGCATGCAGAGTATTTGACAGCATTCTTGCCAAAGATGCAGTATCATGGAACACAATGATTGCAGGATATGGAATGCATGGAAATGGTGAAATTTCTCTTACAATTTTTCATGATTTGTAGCAAGCTTATATGAAACCAAATCATATCATCTTCATTGTTGTTCTTTATGCATGCAGCCATGTAGGTCTGGTTGGTGAAGGATTACGGTGTTTTGAATCAATGATTCAAGATCATGCTATCACACCCACAATAGAGCATTATGCTTGCATGGTCGATATTATTGGATGTGTAGGACACTTGGATGAAGCTTATGATTTTTTCAACTTGATGCCATTCAAGCTTCCTCCTGGCATGTGGGGTACTTAGCTTAGTTCATGCAAATTTCATTCCAATTTGCAGTTAGAAGAATGTGTGGTTGATATCCTTTTTGAGTTGGAGCCTAAAAATGATTCATATTATGTACTACTGTCAATCATATATGTTGAAGCTAGGAGGTGGGACAATGTAGCAAGCATGAGAGCCAAGACGAAATAATATGGGGTGATGAAGAAACCAGGATGTAGTTGGATTTAGGTTAGAAACAAATTTTATTCATTTGTTATAGGAAATGGATCTCACCTACAATCAAAGGAAATCAATGTCATGTTAGATAGCTTCATCATGGACATAAAGAAGGTAGAGTATGTAGAATTTTTGTTGCATGATGTATACAGTATAAGCACATTTAAAGGAACAGATCCCGTGCAGTTGAAACTAGAATCTAGCTATTGCTTTTCACATTGCCAGTGGCCATGCTGAGACCTCTGCTTGGATTGTCGTGGAGACTATTGTTGAGGATAATTCTTTATTGGATAGCTTGACTCGGCAGATAAAGGAGGAAGGATATGTTTCTGACACAAGATTCGTGCTGCATGGTTTATAGGCACATTCAAAGGAACAGATCCTTTACAGTCGAAACAAAAAGCTAGCTATTGGTTTCCAAATTATCAATAGATATCCTAGGAATCAAATTATTGTTGGGAATTACCAATACAATTTTTTCTCAGAATTTGCTTCGAGAAATACGCTGCAAAGTGGGAATTCGCTGCACCACATAACATGTTCAGGCTATTTCGATGCCTGAAATTGTTTTAGATTCTGGGGAAGCCATCTCAGAAAGGAGATTCTAGTTGGGTTGGTCGCTTAGAAAGAGTTAACTTATGAAGAAAATAGCCAATTGTTGGAAAAGTAATCCATGAACCCTTACCTCAGTAATTTGAAGATATTTTGTGGATTAGTAGGGTTGAAATGTGAATTATACAGGAGATCCAGAGGAATGTTCGAGAGATGGTTAATCCCACTATGTGTTTAATAGGTTATATGATAGTGGCTTATAAATTGAAACATGTTAGCAATCTGTTAACATCATATATCTTTTTTTAGTCCTGTATCCAGTGTTTTTTGGTCATGTAAATTTATTATATTTATGTTCACTCATGACTGAGTTTCCATTGTTAGTGATGTAAACAGTTCATTATTTTAAAGATTATTTTTAATTTTTTTTCTTATTACTGATGGGCAAAGGAAAAATGTGTAGGAACTCCTCCCGAGAATGTAGAAACTCAATGCTTTTCTTCAGGCTTCAAGTTTGACAAGGGAAGATTAGGGAGTGACAACAACTTCTGGAAGGTAGGTCACAACAGGCCTTGATCCTCAACATCACAATGGCACCGCAGTCGAGCTTGCATTTTCTAAGCTTCCTTGAGCAGACTAGCCTGCCATTACCAATGAACACTAAATGTTTGTAAAAGCTACCTCCTAAAGAATATATTCCAATTTATGTTCATCCATAAGCTGATCAAGAGGTACGAAGGATTAAATATTTGACAAAAATGATTGTAAAGTGTGTAACTTTCATGGTTGATGGCTTCAGTTTTGGGGGATTGAAATAAGTTTTTTTGTTTGGAGGTGAGAGGCCATGAATGGACCTTAGTAGAAACATATGTTGTAACTTAATATGTTCTTTTTTTTTCACCTGAAAAAGACTTTCTCTCTTGCTATTCATATTGAATCAAATATCATTACAAAACAGTACCAATACATCTCTGAGACAGAGATGGTCACAGTTATCAGTCCTTAATTATCAGTATAAAAGTAAAAAGTAATATCCAATTCATAAAAAACATCCAAACCCAACAAATATGTTCAAACAGATAGGGTCAAAAGCACAGCAAAACAATAAACAAAGATAATATCAATCACAGTAAATAAGGTTGAATTAGAAGAAAGCAACATTTCCTTCATAGGATAGGTCACCATCTAGGAATTCCTAGAAATGAAGACAACATTCCGCAATGCAAAGTGCTCTCTTAGAAAGAGAGTCAGCCTCCAAATTAAACTCCCAATGGATGTGATTTAACCTGGTTTCTTCATCACACCATATTCTTTCATCTTGGCTCTCATGCTTCCTACATTCTCCCACCTCCTAGCTTCATCATATATGTTTGACAATAGTACATAATATGCATCATTTTCAGGCTCCAATTCAAAAAGGATATTAGCCACATGTTTTGCTAGCTGCAAATTGGAATGAGCTTTGCATGAACTAAGAAAAGTACCCCACATGCCAGGAGTAGGTTTGAATGGCATCGAGTTGACAAACTCATAAGATTCATCCAAGTGTCCTACATGTCCAAGAAGATTGACCATGCAAGCATAATGCTCTATTGTGGGTGTGATAGCATTATCTTGACTCATTGATTCAAAACACTATAAGCCTTCACCAACCAGACCTACATGGTTGCATGCACACAGAACAACAATGAAGGTGATATGATTTGGTTTTATATAAGCGTGCTGCATATCATGAAAAATTGTAAGAGAAATTTCACCATTTCCATGCATTCCATATCCTGTAATCATTGTGTTCCATGATACTATATCTTTGGCAGGCATGCTGTCAAATACTCTGCGTGCATTATCTAAACTCCCACATTTGGAATACATGCCAATCAGTGCATTTTCTATGAATTCATTCAGGTCAAATCCATTTCTTATTGTGTAATTATGGATCTCCTTTCCCGTTTGCAATGCTACAAAGTGTGCACATGCAGAAAGGAAACTCACAATAGTGGACAAGTCAAGCTTCATGTTTGCTTCTTACATTTGGATAAGAAGTTGTATAGCCTAATTACCAAGCATGTATATGAGCATACCCTGCAATCATTGAATTCCATGACACCAAATCATTTTGGGAAATTTTGTCAAACACCCATCTTGCACTGTGTATATCCCCGCACTTGGCATACATGTCTAAAAGGGCACTCTCTATAATCACATCTATTTCAAATCCTCTTCTGAATATATAAGCATGTATACCTTTTCCCTGTTGCAGAGCTCCTCTGTGAGAACAAGATGAAAGAATGCTTGTGAGTGTAGCTACATCGAGGGTCATGCCCACCAATTGCATTTGATGCAAGAATTTCAAGGACATTTCTTGGATCCCATTGAATTGGTGGAATCAAATATTAGGTTGATTGATGTAGACCAAAATATTTCAACAGTGATCAACATGTTGATTACTACGAGGAAGCTTGAAAGTAATTTATATTAAATTGAATGTGTGTAGAATTTTTTTTAATGCAATTAGTGTGTAGCATCCATATTAATACAAATAGTGTGTAGCATCATAAGCACCTTATTGAACTGAACTATAATGGCCAGTGTCCTGCAGTTTTCATTCTACAATGATATTTCTTCCTCTCTGAAATGTCATGTTGGTGACTAGGAATATTTAAAATGCTCTCGATTCACGCTCCGGGAAATATATTTTGGAATCCTGTATTTTGGCATTTGGAAATATATTTTCATTCTGTAAATTTTCCAACATGGTTAAATTGTTGAAATGTTTGTGATTTTTGTTTCAAGAACTCACATGTACACTTAATTGGCCTGGTGTTCATTGTTGTATGGAGAAAAAATTGCAATTTTTTCATAAATGATCCTTCTACTAGTACATTTTTTGTGCAAGTTGAAGTATACACTGGTAATATATATTTGTTGTATCTCTGATACTGCTGGTTTCCTTAGTTTAGTTGGTGTTATAAAAATTAATAATTCTCTCTAAATCATTTTTTGTATTGCACCTGAGAGAATTCATGTATGTTTGGATTAGACATAATTATTTTTTGGGTCCTTCATTGGGATGACCATAAATAGTAATACTTGTACATTCCAGATTTTTAGCCTAAATTGCTTTATTCCCTTATATCCAATAATTTTGCTTTCCTTGTGAGTGTTTGGTAATGTAATTTACCTTTCTTCCCATTCTGGTCACTTTTGTTGAGTGGTCATGCGATTTAACAAGATTCAAAATGTTACTAATTTATTAATATTTTTGCAGGGGCCTTCAACCTCACTTGTAATGAGGGAGCTAAGAGAGACCTTGCTACAAAGCCTCACAACTGTCTTTGGAGGAGATGCTTTTGGAGATGATCTCTTTGGAGAAGTGGCATATCCCAAACATCACAAGCAATCAAAAGTTGCTAATATATATAGGATTGCTGCAAAAACCAAGGTTTATAAAACTTCCTGTCAAATTATAAAAGAAATTATCCATTATTTCTCTTCTTATTGACAGAAAATTTGATCTTTTAAGATGAAATTTTAAGATTTTAAGATTTTTATATCAAGGTCTCTGACCTAACAATTTGATATAAAAGCATTTTTTCTTGTGTAAAAAGAATAAAGCATGTCATTCTCCCACTTTGTTTAAATGCAGGCAGCTGCACATGGATTTCCTATGGTTGCCACAGAATGGAGGACATGTAGACATTAAACAGGTATATTGAAAATTCTACCTTCAAAACTAAAAGTCTGATTGGATCTAACGTCATCAATTGCTCTCTGATTTTTTGTTACAAATTGGTTCATTCTTGTGCAGACGTTGAAGAATGGTTTGCTGGTAGATCCGCATAATGACAAGGAAATTGCAGCTGATTTGTATATACTAGTAGCTGATAAGAACCTCTGGCCTGAATGCAGGAAAAATGGTATGAAGAACATTCATCTATATTCTTGGCCACAACATTGTAAAATATATTTGTCAAGGATTTCCCAATGCAGAATTAGACACCCACAATGGCAGAGTGAAAATGAATTCAATGAAAATATGGATTCTGAATCAGACACTAGTTCATTCAAGGATGACCCAGATACATCCCTTAGACTCTCATTATATGCATATAAACCTTCTTGCTCAAATTCACTTAATAACACTATTGAACTTGATAAGCTTCTTCAAAATGAAGATAATCGGGAGGGTATTTCTGATCACATTAGGATGATCATAGAGAATACTAAGAACAATTAATCTAAATTGCGAGAAGCAAATGATACAAGAAAAAACAAATATCGATCGAAATAATAGCTTTAATTCTATGGGGAAACTACCTCTCAGGAGAAGAAAGCGTCTATTTGATATTGCAATGGATTACTATGATGCTAGTGGAGAACCCCTTGTTAGTAAGCTAGCTATTATTATCCAAAATATTATGAATGCAGTTCGCTCTGCTGGCAACTTCCCATCTCTTGGATTCATCTTATCAACTGCATTGACAGTTTCAGAAACTATTTCTATGCCTCAGTCTATTGGAGTAAAATTGTCTGCATTTGATGCTCTAATTTGCAGCAGTGGGAGCCAACTTCTATATACAGCTGGCGATAGTCTAGATTCAGCCATATAACCAGATCCAGATTATGATTCTCATATCAATTATCACTGGGTGCAGAGGGGCTGAGAAAAAAAGCATGAGAAAACTGAGAGGTCTACAGAATTCTCTATTCCTAATGGAGGATGCCGAAGCATCTAACCCCCATTGCTTAGCCAATACAGTCAATAATATATCCATTGTAAGCTTCAATTCTAGATGTCATTTTTAGTAACTGGTATATGTTCTATGTCACTATATGAGTGGTATTCAGCCTCCTAAAAATCTAGAAAAATATTGTTTGTTGATTAAGGCACCTGTTTACTAGCTCCAATTGCATGACATTAAAATGGCGTTGCTAACAATTTTTTAGAAAGGAGTACAAGAGCTAAATTTATTTATTCCAAATACTAGGGAGCCATGACAACTCTCTATTAGTATAATAGAATCAAGATTCAGGACTATCATTGAATATTGATTAGTCCTATCATCTTTTTAATATTTTACTTCGGTACTGTTTTGCCAGGCACCCAAAGCACATGAACTGAGATGGCAATTGAGAATGAGAGGTTTAAGATGCCATGTGTTTTACTCTCAAAATTGTTCCCAGCTATGTGTGTTGCATCTTCATGCTTCAAGATATCAAGCTTTAAGGTGATAAAATTCTAGATAGTTCTTTGCCTCTGAATTTAATTGGATGGATTTGGTCTTTGGCGAGTGCATGTTAAGCACTTCTAGCCATATTTTAAAGATTTTACTTGGGTACTGTTTTTCCAGTCACCCAAAGCACATGAGCTGAGACGAAAATTGAGAATGAGAGGTTTAAGATGCCATGTGCTTTACTCTCAAAATTGTTCTCGACTATGTGTGCTACCTCTTCATGCTTCAAGCTCTCAAGCTTTAAGGTGATAAAATTCTAGATAGTTCTTTGCCTCTAAATTTAATTGGATAGATTTGGTCTTTGGAAAGTGCATGTTAAGAACTTCTGGCTCAAACGGAGCCCATGCAATAAATTCTTGTTGAGCGAGATATGTATTACTAAAAGTTAGATTTGGTGATTTGCAGGTACCTGTATGTTCAGTGGGGCTTGGATATAGCCAATATGTATGTGTTTCTGGGGAAAAAGGAGATACAATCTATGAAGAGATGATTGGAGGAATGCATAAGACACTGATATTGAGAGGGATCGTCTATGATGGAAGTGAAAAGATGGGGAGGAGTCATTCCAGCTATGGAAGAGAAGACGTTTTCCCTTCACAAAGTCCAAATATAGTGACAGTTACCGTAATTGATGATAAAGAAGAATTTAGCAGCCAAGAGATGATTACAGCTTTGAAAACATTTTCTTGAGATAAATAATTATGCATCCCATTGTACGTAACCAGACGTGTTTTTACTAAAATAAAGGTTCCTAGTAAATTTTAGGGAGATGAAAACTGCTAGTAATGTTTTAGAATATTTGTAAAAACCCAACATGTTGTTAAATATTGAACTTTTATGGAAGCCATCATATCCATGAAAGAGCTACTAGGTAATACAATGGAGTTGGACTTCCTTCAGAGGTATTAGAAGTGTTTTTTTATTTGTTATAATAAGCGCATATATATCTGTTTGTTGGAATTGTTTTTTTTTTCCATGTTAAATCTTGTGAAATTACTATGTACATTTTTTAGTTATTTGTTTTTTATTTTTACTGAGCAACACAACTTATTGCTTAACATGTGTTGTTTACAGGTAACCTTACTCGCAAGCTTTGTAAAAACATGAAGAGGGATGCTGCTGCAATGTGGATACAGAAGCACGTGCGCAGATATAAAGCTCAGCAAGCTCAGAAGCAGAGGTATTAGAAGTGTTTTTGTATGTTATAATAAGCACATATATAACTATTTGTTGGAATTGTTTCTCTTTGCCATGTTAAATCTTGTGAAATTACTATGTACATTTTTCAGTTATTTGTTTTTTATTTTTACTGAGCAACACAATTTATTGCTTAACATGTGTTGTTTGTAGGTAACCTTACTCGCAAGATTTGTAAAAACATGAAGAGGGAGGCTGTTGCAATGTGGATACAGAAGCACGTGCAAAGATATAAAGCTCAGAAAGCTCAAAAGCACGTGCAGTGCGGATACAAAAGCACATGCACAGATAGAAAGCTCAAAAAGTGGGCCATTGAGTATGAAGATTCTGTTGCTGATGCTTTTCCATTGAGTATGAAGAGCCTGTTGCTGAGGGTTTCAAGCTGCTAAGTATGGTTTTGAAGCTATCATGGGATCCAAGTATGGCTTAGCAACAAAGTACAAGTGGGATGGTTTAGCCAATGTGTTGTAGCTGCAACTTTTCTCCCCAATTTTCTTAAATTTGGGACCCCTCCTCATGATTTTGTTTTAATCTTTGAATCCTTGGAGTTGTTGGCATGTGTTTCAATCTTTAAATGACTCCAAAGCTTGACTTTGACCAAGGTCTGGTTTTGATTGCACTGAATTTTATGGCGAGCCCTAGCTGTTAAGATTGTTTTGTTTATTGATCAAACCAGTTGTCTCTACTAAGGTCGCAATTGTTGGATGTTTGAAGTTGGCTGAAGCACTTAGTTTTTTTGTTGTTTTGATCGGAAGTTCGAACCGTTTCTCATCCGTCGTTGCGGCTCCTAAAGCAATTTAGCTTCCGAAGTGTGAAAGCGCCGATGGCCGATGCGTTTTAACCTGTTTAGTCGCGGGCATGAAGTCGTGTCTCATCCGCCGTTGCGAATGGAAACGCCTTTTGTCTTCTGAAATGCAAATCTGTCTGATGTCTGACTTGCATCGCATGGCTTTAGTTTTCTCTTTTCCGCCGTTGCGGCTCTCCAAGTCTTTTGGTTTCCGAAGTTCAAATCCTTCCGACTTTCGATTAAATCCTCTCTTGCACGCGTGTCGCTTGTCTTTGATTTGGGTTTCTTTTGCCGTTGCGGATGGGAACACCCCTTGGCCTCCAATGTTTTTTCCTCCCGATTGCCGATTTTAAGTTTTCCCGCCAATGTGTTTCCTGTTGACTACCGTAGGCTAGGTTTTTCAAGCCCGTAGATGGTGCGCCTCACCATTTCCTTGTGGAATAGTCATTTAATCGATAATATTTGCTATTTTGAATGATGCTGGTCTATTGATGGCAGGCGGGTTTGAGGAGATTAAGTACTCTACCGTGGTGCTCAGAAAGACGGACCGTTTGGAAAGAATATAACTGAAACCGGAGGGATCACTAGGGGAACCAGGGGAGTAGAAGACAAAACCCGGAGCTATAACGGTGCGAGGCCAAGAAGTCATCAGTTACCAAGTGGTCCATGATTACATACAGACAAGGAATGCGAAGCGTTAGAGGAAATGAAAGATCATGCATCCAGGGAAAACGAAACGCTCTGTAATTATAGTTTAAATATTTGAAAGTAGGAATGAGATGGGGCTTTTTCCCTGGAAAATTTGGTAAATGTTTACTGGTAAGAGGAACTACTTCGTCTTGCAAAGGAAACTGCAATTTTTCCTGTTGGAGAGAGTGAAATGTGGAATGTATCAATGCGACTCAATGAATAATGTTGAAGAGGAACTATTTTGTTTTCAGCCGTGTTTCATTTACTGTGAGAGTATTTAACTTCCTGGACCTATGTCCTTGTTGAGTGTTCTTCAGTATTTTTTGGGTTGTCTTCCACTGTGAGTAATAAATGTTGTTCATAAAATAATCGGCTATCTGGTTGTTTAAATATCTGTAATTGTTCATGTGTCTTGAATGAAGTATCAGCTATCTGTAACTCTTCATAATACACGTACAAAATGTATTACTTACCAATGAATGATAATTCTGCTCCCTAGGGATAGTTTAGATTGTTAGTTTACTTTGTGTTATGTTGTATGTGTTTTAGGTGCTTGTGAACCTTAAGACGAGAGGTAAGAACCTGTGCATCACATTGTGACTGTTCTTTGCATCTTTAGCACCCTGCATTGTTAGTTAGGCACTTGCATATCATACATTAAGTCAAAAAATTACAAAAAACTCGGTCGATCGGGCCACAACCGGTAAAACCTTTGTTTTGTTGTTTGACCTACGGTAGCCGGACCGCAAACCAGATGGATTCCCTATACCAAACAGTCAACGGGCTAGCTGGGAATGTTGATTGGGGTGAATCCCTTACTATTGTCGCCTGTGAATTTCCAGGCCCCAACAGTTTTGGCACTAGAAGGAGGGCCGCCAATGCATGGCTGGCCGAGGAAACCCGTTTTCCCGAGAATTTTCCACAGGTGACAGTTCCGAAAGAAGTGGGTTCCATAATCCAATCCCGGAAGAAAACAAACAACATCTATATGTTGTTGGTAACGAAGTGGTTAACGACCTAAGAAGACACACCCGGGAATATGTAAAGAAGCTTGGAGGGTTGCCAATTATCCTTGACTTACCTAGAAGAGAATACAAGAAGAAAGACCATCCTATAGCAGAAGATTTAGTGTTGGTTGGAGACTGGGAAGAACTTGTAGAGACTGTTCTTCAAGAGGTTGAATTACCTTTGAACCAAGAAGGCCCAGATACCCCTTATAGTTCTCCTGCTCAAACTCCTGTTGGTTCACCCCCTCACTCTCCACCCCGACTCATGGCTGGCATAAATGCAAACCAAGCCCTCAACCCACCAAATCCACCACCTGCTTGGAGATCCAGATCACCTCTAAATCTAACACCTCCATTACATGACTTACCCCAATCCTTTGAAAAATTGCTGCCTAAATTTGACCCCAATGAGAAGATCCTAGTGGATGATCATCTGCAGAGTTTCTACTTGGAAATAGAGGGTTTAAGGGCTGGGGAGCACGAAGATGTAGTATGTCGACTTTTCCCGCATACACTTAAAGGAGCTGTAGCTTCATGGTATTTTGGGTTGCCTGCTAACTTGATTCCGGACTGGAACACCTTTGAGAGGATTTTTAGAAGTAAGTATGCAACCCAAAAGACTCATGCTGCCCTTATGAAAGGACTATGTGCATTGAAGAAAGAGAAAAAGGAAAAAGTGCACAGTTTCACACAAAGGTTTGCATCATATCTTAATAACTTCTCTGAAACAGATAAGCGTTCAGACAAAGTACTGATCGAGTACTATACTTCAGCTTTGGGTCCTGATTTGGCCATGTTTGCGCAAGGTAGGTCCAAGCCTACTCTGACAGAGACCTATTAAGAGGCAGAAGTGGTGGAAGCGGAAAGAGAAAGTATTGAAGATTATCCAGAACAATCAGGAGAGAAATGTGCGGGGAGAAAAGCCTTATTGTTCGCTAAGCCCAAGGAAGAAAAGTCGCCAGATCTGGAAAATATGGCCAAGATGATGCAGAAGCTTTCCAACAAGATCATAGATATGGAAAAAGAAAAGGAGGCACAAAGGTTTTATAAGCCATATTATAAGAAAAGAGAGGATAAGGATTATTCTAATCCTCCTCCTCACAATGCTGCGTCCATGAATCTAACAGAGGTCGGCATGGATAATTTCTGCACTTTCCACCAACAGCCACACTCTAAAAAAAATTGTCCACAATGGATAAACTCTATGACGCTAGTGATGAATCAACTGCTGGATTCTAGGTTAACAGAAGAGGGAGATGAAGAAAGAAAATAAAATTGTTCCTCTACGTCTAATGAAGATCAGGAAAAGGAGACCTTGGCATTATGGAATTCAGTCTCATTATTTGATGCTGAAGAAGGAAACACTCAGGGATACAAGGGCGTTATGGAGACCAACATGGCCACAAGAAGCCAAGGAACGGTTAAGGACGACGGTCTTATTCTTCCAAAGATCAGAAGGCTGCAGAGAAATGTTAAGAAGAAGTTTCAAAATAAAGCCTTGGCTGATAAGATTCCAGAATTCATGATTACTAGCCAAAGTCCTAGACAAGATGATACAACAGCCAAGCCAAGTGAAGGAAATGCTGACAAACCACATCCATTTGGACAACCGATGAATTATGACATTGTGGAGGATTTGAAAAAGGTAAAAGCAAATGTTCCACTATTTGAAATGTGTAAAGTGCCGCATCAAAAAGAGAGATTGTTGAAAGCACTTGAAGCATCAGATGACAAGCTGCCCACTGACAATCAACCTTAGGACGAAGAAGAAATTGGAGAAACCAGCGTTGGAGGTGAGTCTAAAGCTAAACATCTACCTTTCCTCCTAACGTTCGAAATTTTTAATCATAACGTGCACAATTGTCTGGTAGATTCGGGGGCGTCCATTAATGTCGTTCCCATATCAGTATGTAAGAAGATAAATGGGTAGCCAAAGCCAGCCATGTGGAGGGTGGTTCAGTTGGATAGGACAAACGTTAAGGTAATTGGTGAGATGAAAGACGTCCTAATCCATCTGGCATCCAATGACAAAGTATGCCAAGTTATTAACATCATAGTGGCTGATATACCAGACGCTCACGGTTTGGTCCTGAGTAGAGATTGGTCAGCCAAATTAAATGGATATTTTGCTTCAGATTGGTCACACCTGTGGTTTCCATACAAGGGGAGTCCAAACCAGATCAAGATTCTAAGAGAACCCCACATGAAGTACAATGTTACCCAACTGGATGAGAAGAATATACCTGTGGATTCTGTATTGGGAAATTATTTTCTTGAGTTGGAACCAGGGAATTATCAAGCGGAAGAAGACGGTAACCCATCTAATACCCAGCGTGATCTCCTTCGATTCTCGTAGGCTGGTGAGATTGATTGTAAAATAGTAGACTTAGCAGTAGGAGTAGATTCATTTTCAGTAGTTAATGATTTTTGGACTTTATTTTTCGATGGCTCTAAGACATTAGAAGGGGCAGGGGTCGGCTGTGTCCTAATTGACCCACAGAAGAATAAACATTTCCTTTCATGTAGATTAGAGTTTGAATGTACTAATAATACAGCTGAGTATGAAGCACTGGTGCAGGGACTCAAGAAAGCGATTGACTTGAAGGTAAGTAATTTAAAAGTTTTTGGGGATTCTGAAATTATTGTGAAACAAATCCAGAATCAAATCCACTGTGTTTCTCCTCACTTAAAAGCTTACCAGAATGAGGTATGGGACCTTATTAAATGTTTTAATGCATTCAACATTATTTCAATCCCAAGAATTAAAAACGCAGCAGCTGACGTATTAGCTACTTCGGCCGCTAGGCTTGTACCCTCAAATAATCGATGTACTGTTGAATTGCTTTTCAGGCCTTCAGTACCTGATATGATTACCAACCTGCGTGTGTTCGATGATGACCAGCAAATTATAGAATTTTTAACAAATGACGAGGTATTCAAAGGAGCGATTATTGATGATGAAGAACTCCAGGCCGAGATGAAATTTGGTAATTTCATCCCTAAAGGAGTCAGAATGTTAGAAAAGATGTTTGACTTGAATGAAAAGTTTAGGAGACCCACCAACGTGAAGAATCACAGCTCAACTCTATAGTTTGAGCTGATAAATTTGGGGACTGAAACGGCACCTAAGTTTGTGAATCTCGGCAAATGTTGGTTGCCGACAGAAAGAGACAATTTCATCAGTCTATTTAAACAATACAAAGATGTCTTTGCCTAGACGTACCAAGAGTTAAAGACATACGATACCAGCATCATCAAGCACGTTGTTCCCATCAAGGTGAGAGTCAAGCCATATCAGCAGCCCTTGAGGAAAATGCATCCAAAACTGGAACCACTGATTCAGAGTGAGGTAAAGAAATTGTTGGATGCTAGAATCATTTTTAAGGTCAGACACTTTGAGTGGGTATCAAATCTAGTACCGGTCAGAAAGAAGTCAGGAGAAATCAGACTGTGTGTGGATTTTAGGAACTTAAACCGCGCATCAGATAAAGATAACTATCCTGTGCCACCCATGGAGCAGCTGCCACAAATGGTTTCAGGTTCTGAACTGTTTTCATTATTAGACGGGTTCTCTGGCTACAATCAAGTGTTGGTAGCTAAAGAAGACAGATTAAAGACAACGTTCATGACAAAATGGGGAACTTTTGCCTATAGAAGGATGCCATTTGGACTGATTAATGCTGGAGCGACATTTCAGAGAGCTATGGACATAGCTTTCCGCGGACTAATTGGATGAAGCACTGTGGTGTACCTTGATGACATTACAATATTCTCGAAGAAAAGAGGAGAGCACGCTTTTCACCTAAAGAAAATTTTCGAACGCTGTCGAAAATATGGCATCTCCCTCAATCCTAAGAAGTGTGTGTTCGCCGTCACTGAGGGCAAGTTACTGGGGCACATAGTTTCAAAGAAGGGTATATCTATAGAACCAGAAATAATTAGGGCCATTGAACGAATTCCCATGCCCCATAATAAAAAAGGAATGCAATCGTTTATGGGAACCATAAATTTTGTATGAAGGTTTGTGCCTGATTTCGCTCAAACTGTCAAACCACTACAGCAGATGGTCAAACAAAATGCACAATTTAGTGGACTGATATTGAGAAGGACGCTTTTAGTAAAATTAAAACTATTGTTGCACATGCTCCCTCCTTGAAAATCCCTAACTTTGATAAAGAATTTATTATGTATACATTTGCATCCGATGATTCGCTGGCAGCTGTACTCACACAAAAGGAAGATGGGGGGGATGAATTCCTAATCGCCTTTATGAGTACTGGTCTGCAGGGGGCTGAGTTAAATTACCCGACCATTGATAAGCAAGCTTATGCAGTGTTTAAGGTAGTGAAGCAATTCAGGCCTTATATATTAAAGAATCGAACCAAGGTAATAATCCCCTACCCAGCTGTAAGATCCCTTCTCATACAGAAAGAGTTAGGAGAAAGGAGGCGCAACTGGGTAACAGCTCTTCAAGAATACGACCTTGAATTCAAGCCAGCCTCTATAGTCAAAGGTCAAGGGTTATGGAAATTGATGACTAAAAGTGGGAACAATGAAGAACAAGCCTGGTAAGATGATGTCGAATTACATGTAATGGACGTATGCCCTTTGTTTACAGCTCCCGAGTCTTGGTATAGAGACCTTGTACATTACTTACAGTTAGGGCTACTGCCAGAACATTGGAATTCCAAGCAAAGAAGAGCATTGCGTCTTAAATCAGCCTCCTATAAACTTGTTGAAGGAATACTATTCAGGAAAAACTACGATGGAGTCCTTCTGAGATGCTTGGAGAAATAAGATGCTAAGAAAGTAATGTCTGAATTGCACGATGGTCCGGCTGGGGGACATTATTCAGGGGACACTGCAACCCACAAGGTCCTCAGGGCTGGTTATTACTGGCCTACACTCTTCAAGGATGCACACGCACACGTCAGAAAGTGTGATATTTTCCAAAGGTGTGGTGAGAGACAGCCTAAAGCAGCAGCTCCCCTAAAGCCTGTGATGATCACGGAACCATTTGAGCAATGGGGGCGGGACATTATTGGAGAAATAAAGCCAAATTCATCCCTGCAGCACAAGTAGATTCTTACTGCGACTGATTATTTCACTTGCTAGGTCGAAGCTATCCCACTGCGCAAGATAAATGAAGACGAAGTCATCAGCTTCCTACAATATCATATCATGACCAGGTTTGGAGTTCCAATTTCATTAGTATTTGATAATGCTAAATACTTTTCATCAATTAAATTGACTGCGTTTGCTCATGATAAAGGGATAAAATTGCATTATTCTGCTAATTACTATCCGTAAGGGAACGGCCTAGATGAATCCTGTAATAAAAACCTCATTAGAATTCTGAAGAAGACTGTAATAGAAAACCAGAGGAGTTGGCACTCAGCCTTACCAAATTCCCTTTGGGCTGATAGAGTCACCCCCAAGTCTACAATTGGAGTGTCCCCATATACCCTTGTCTATGGTAAAGAGGCCATCCTTCCTCCCAATATCATGCTACCATCTTCCATTCTAGCCCAGGAGTCTAGGGGCTCGGATGATGAAGTTTTACAAATAAGAATATATAATCTCCTGAAAGCTTAAGAAGCCAGGTCGAAATCCAAAGAATGCTTTAAGAAACAACAAGAGTCAGTTAAGAGATGGTTTGACAAGCATAAAGCTGGGACAAAAGACCTTGAAGTGGGAGACTTAGTCCTCAAATGGGACCACCCCCATGATGAGAAAGGAAAGCATACCAAATTCTAGTAGTTGTGGGTAGGCCCTTTTCAGATTGCAGCCAAGATTGGTCCATCTACCTACAAGTTGCAAGATCTGCAGGGGTGGGAGGAGAACCTACCAGTAAATAGTTTGGTTCTCAAACCTTATTTTTCCTGAGTCTGTCTGATTTTTTTTATTTTATTTTTTTTCTGTCTTGTACATAAATAATCCGCCCGGCTGTCTTTTGAGTCATGTTTCTAGTTTGCTTTTGTTGATTTCATTCTAGCTTGTTTCGTTGATTTCAATAAAGGGAGCAAACCTGCGGTTGCATGGAATACATCCAAAATTTTGGGTTTGATAAATGTTTTGGTGTCAGACTATATGTTGTTAATTTATATGAAATAATTTCTTCCAGTATAGCAGTGTTCTCGAAGAACTCTGTGTGCATTGAAGTCTTGCTTAAACCCTGTGAAATAAACCAAATTCGAGGAGTCTAGGGTACTATGTCGAGGCTCCATCCACGTCACATTTAAAATGTTCTAAGGAGCAACAGCAAAGGACCCATGGAAAGGAGCAAAGTGAACAGTGTATTAAATATAAGTGATCCCATGCCAAGAAACAAATGCCAAGGCAAATAAAGAGTCAAAAAATCCTATGAAAGCATCATAAATAAAAGCAGGAGCTTAATCATAAGTACTGAATTGCCAAAAGATCCTCTCCGTCCGTGAGCTGAAACTTGAAGTACACCACTCACACAAAAGGACACTATGGGATAGAGGATCCTGAATCAAAATTCAGTAAGAAAGGCATGTGAGCAAACTCATATGAAATAGGACAAAAGTCCGAAAGCATAAGAAAAGTGTGAAAATGGCATGGGAATGAGGAACAAATGAATATTTCTATTTACCATATGATCCAATCTTATGGTGTCCAAATCTTTTAGCCACCTGAAGATAAAGGTAATAACGAAATTCATCCTCCGGCCTCGGCATAGTTATCTGGACTTGACGATTTTGGTTTCCACTCTCCCTAATTGGACTGTCATCAATGATTAAGGGTACACACTACTGTCATTTAAGAAATCCATATTGCTGGAAGAAGTCAATATGATGTTTTTTGCTTGTTAAACAGTCTGTCACTCAAAGGTTGATAGCCCAGAGATATAGGTTCACCAGGAAATCGCCAGTTGTTGCAGCTGCAACTTTTCTCCCCAATTTTCTTAAATTCGGGACCCCTCCTCATGATTTTTTTTTAATCTTTGAATCCTTGGAGTTGTTGGCATGTGCTTCAATCTTTAAATGACTCCAAAGATTGACTCTTGACCAAGGTCTGATTTTGATTGCGCTGAAGTTTATGGCGAGCCCTAGCTATTAAGATTGTTTTGTTTATTGATCAAACCAGTTGTCTCTACTGAGGTCACAATTGTTGGATGTTTGAAGTTGACTAAAGCACTTAGTTTTTCTTGTTGTTTTGATCAAAATTTCAAACCATTTCCCGTCCGTCGTTGCGGCTCCGAAAGCAATTTAGCTTCCGAAGTGTGAAAGCATCGATGGCCGATGCATTTTAACCTGTTTAGTCACGGGCATGAAGTCGTGTCTCGTCCGCCGTTGCGGATGGAAAATCCTTTTGTCTTCCGAAACGCAAATCCGTCCGACGTCCGACTTGCATCGCATGGCTTTAGTTTTCTCTTTTCCGCCGTTGCGGCTCTCCAAGTCTTTTGGTTTCCGAAGTTCAAATCCTTGCGACTTCCGATTAAATCCTCTCTTGCACGTGTGTCGCTTGTCCATGATTTGGGTTTCTTCCGCCGTTGCGACTCGGAAAGCCCCTTGGCCTCCGATGTTTGTTCCTCCCGATTGCTGATTTTAAGTTTTCTCGCCAATGTGTTTCCTGTTGACTGTCGTAGGCTAGGTTTGTCAAGCCCGTAGATGGTGCGCCTCACCATTTCCTTATGGAATAGTCGTTTAATCGATAATATTTGTTGTTTTGAATGATGCTGGTCGATTGATGGCAGGCGGGTTTGAGGAGATTAAGTACTCTACCTTGGTGCTCTAAAAGACAGACCATTTGGCAAGAATATAACTAAAACTGGAGGGATCGCCAGGGGAACCAGGGGAGTAGAAGACAAAACCCAGAGCTATAACGGCGCGAGCCCAAGAAGTCATCAGTTACCAAGTGGTCCATGATTACATACAGACAAGGAAAGTGAAGCGTCAGAGGAAATGAAAGATCATGCGTCCGAGGAAAACGAAACGCTCTGTAATTATAGTTTAAATATTTGAAAGTAGGAATGAGATGGGGCTTTTTCCCTGGAAAATTTGGTAAATGTTTACTGGTAAGAGGAACTACTTTGTCTTGCAAAGGAAACTTCAATTTTACCTGTTGGAGAGAGTGAAATGTGGAATGTATCAATGCAACTCAATGAATAATGTTGAAGAGGAACTATTTCGTTTTCGGCCGTGTTTCATTTACTGTGAGAGTATTTAACTTCCTGGACCTATGTCCTTGTTGAGTGTTCTTCAGTATTTTTTGGGATGTCTTCCACTGTGAGTAATAAATGTTGTTCATTAAATAATCGGCTATCTGGTTGTTTAAATATCTGTAATTGTTCATGTGTCTTGAATGAAGTATCAGCTATCTGTAACTCTTCATAATGCACGTACAAAATGTATTACTCACCAATGAATGATAATTCTGCTCCCTAGGGATAGTTTAGATTGTTAGTTTGCTTTGTGTTATGTTGTATGTGTTTTAGGTGTTTGTGAACCTTAAGACAAGAGGTAAGAACCTACGCATCACATTGTGACTGTTCTTTGCATCTTTAGCACCCTGCATTGTTAGTTAGGCACTTGCATATCATACATTAAGTCAAAAAATTACAAAAACCTCGGTGGACCAGGCCGCAACTAGTAAAACCTTTGTTTTGTTGTTTGACCTACGGTAGCCGAACCGTAAACCGGATGGATTCCCTATACCAAACAGTCAACGGGCTAGTTGGGAACGTTGATTGGGGTGAATCCCTTACTGTTGTCGCCTGCGAATTTCCAGGCCCCAACACAATGTAATATTTTCAAAAGTCATTGGTGTACTAGATGATTTTCATGTAAAGTTATATGGAGATAGTTTTTGAGAAAACTCATTTATTGTAATACTTGACATTTCATATAATATAATTTGTGTTGTTTAAAACTTATATGGTTGCACTTTATATTTGCATAATTGAAATATGTATTAGATGATGATAAATAATGTATGATTCTCTTTTCAATGTAAACATAATACCATATTAAAAATTTATATTGATTAATAATGGACACCATTAAAACTACTAAAATATAATAACAACACATAAAACCATTAAAAATGACTAAATTAGTGACCAATAAATGAGATTAATGACCAAAATTCATATATAAAATAACAAAAAATTGAGAGACATGTGACCAAACAATGAGTTATAAATGACCAAAAAAACGACCAAAATTCGCATATCAATGACCAAACAGCAGTTTCGGTGGCTAAGTTGCGGTCTTTTAATACGCGACCAAATTTGGTCATATTCTAGTTTACCATGTGATCATTAATTTGGTCATAAATGTGGTCATATATTTGGTCATCGATTCAAATATTACAAAATTAATGACCAAATATATAACCAAATTAATGACCAACTGAGAAGTTATAAATGACCAAAATAAAAATGACCAATTTTGGTCGCGTAATAAAAGACCGTAAATTAGCCACCAACGATCGCCAAACCAAAAGTGGTAATTGATATGCGGATTTTGGTCATTTTTTTGGTCACTAATAAATATTTTAAAGGGTACAAGTTGATCAATTTGAGCACAAGCAAATCCTTCATTGAAATGAGTGTTCAATTCCAAGAAGAGCCTTTAGCAGCAGTTCAAGTTGGAGAGTCTTCTTCACCACCAGAACCATTGAATGTAAGTGAAGAGATAAATGAGTTTTCTTATTCTTATATGTCTGATAATGATGATTTAAAAGCAGATCCTAATAGTCCTACAAGACAAAAATGGGCAGCAAAGACCATTCATGCAGCTGGGGAACTAGCTGGAAATCCTAGTGATTCTAGGAGGACTAGATCTCAGTTTGAGAGTGCCTTGTGTATGAAAGACCCTTTGTTTGCAGAGAAATGCTATCTGATGGTTGAATCAGACCCACAGACATGTGAAGATGAAGCACATGATCTAATATGGAAAACAGCCATGAAAGAGGAATTCATCTCACTCCAAAAGAACAACACTTGGGAGTTGGTTGATCTTCGCCCAGGGAGGAAGCTAGTTTATTGTAAGTCGGTTTTCAAAACTAAGTTTGCTGCTGATGGTTCACCTTTGACATATAAGGCAATATTGGTATCCAAGGGCTACTCACAGGTACATGGTATAGACTACAATGAGACCTTTGCACCAGTGACAAAGATGGACTCCATCGAGATAGCCTTAGCCATTGTAGCTTTGAAACAGTGGGAGGTACATCACATGGATGTGAAGTGTGCTTTCCTGAATGGAGATCTTACTGAAGAGATTTACATTAGAGAGAATTTGAGGTCAAAAATGAGCCTCCTAAGAGATGTACTAAAAAATATAAGATATATTAAAATATTATGAGTTAGAGGTTTTATGGGGTAGGTATATTTGACAACTCACCTCCTACACTACTTTTTATGCACATTATAAATAACCATGGTTGAGTTACTTTTCTAAATTGACTATAAATAAAATTAATAAAATAACTCTACAATGATGTGACTAAGATTCATTATAAATTCCCAAAAAAATTATTGTCCTTTAGCATTTATTTGTCTTGAACTTGTAAATGAAATTAAACAAAACAATTATTTTTAGGATTTATTTTTTTTATTTATGTTGACTTTTCATATTTAGTAAATTCCTCATCAATTTAATTTTAATGTGATTTAATTGAGATTTATTTACATGTAAAATTTTATCAATATTATTATAATATTTATTGCATTATTAGAATAAATTAACATCAAAATCATAATTTTATTTGATATATTCATTTTATTGTAAATGAATGTTATAGTTAAATCTCTTATAGAAAATAATATAATACTTAATTTATTCTTAAATAAATTATTAAAAAATATTTATACATTATGAAAATATGTCATATTAGTATATAAGATTTTAATGTATATTGTTTTTAGCAATAAAAAAATTATGTATATATTTTTTTGCAATAAAAAAGATACGAGCAAATAATATATCCTATTAACTAAATAAGTCAACACTTGTGTATAAATTCTTTTAATTTATTAGTTGGTTTTAATGTATATTAATTTTTAGCAATAAAAAAGTTGTGAATAAATAATATATCATATTAACTTAATAAGTGAATGGTGGTGCATAAATTCTTTTAAATTATTAATTGAAGCATAAATTATTCTAATATTTTTTTATAGACAAAAATAAATTATTAAAAAAATATTTATACATTTTGAAAATATTTTTAACTAACATACATCTTTCATATTAATATTATTCATGAATTTAATTTATTTTAAAAGTACAAGATTATATACATATTAGTTTAACATTATGATATTAAATAAAATTGAGTGAATATATAATTTAAAATTAAAAAACATGAAATTGACAATATATTATTTTATAAAAAAATTTGAAAAGACATTTTTAGGAATTATGAGTACTTTACTTGAAAATAACAATAATATTATTTTATGAGAAAGTGTGAAATGACTTTTATTGTGAGTACTTTACTTTATGACTTAAAAGTACTTGTACCAATACCTTGGTTAACTATGGGTTTTCATCCACCATAGAAAATGTGACAAATAAGCATTCTTAACTCATGCAATGCCACCTCAACCATGGGGGATGATGTCATATACTATAATGTAATTGGTTTATTTTTATAGTACATTTTGGTCCTTTTCAGGCCCATTTTTGACCTCAAATTCTCTCTAATGCATGCAGCAGCCTCAAGGTTTTGTTACTAATCCATTTCTTATGTGCAGGCTAAAGAAATCATTGTATGGGCTTAAGCAAGCCCCCAAGGCTTGGTATGCCAAGATTGATGGCTTTCTGCTATCATTGAGTTTTGTTCGATGCAAGTCTGATCCTAATGTTTATTTGAAGCTGATTCATGGTTCTTTGATGGTTATTGTCTTGTATGTAGATGACCTTCTCATTACAAGAAGCTCAAAGGATGAAATTGCCTCCTTAAAGGATGCAATGAACCATGCATTTTCTATGACTGATTTGGAGTTACTGAGCCAATTCTTGGGTCTCGAGATTGCTCAAACCAAACATGGAATAAAAGTACATCAGTCCAAGTATGCTTTGTATTTTCTGAACAAGTTCAACATGAAAGATTGCAAGCCAAGCAAGACTCCCTTCCTTTCGGGAGTTAAGCTTGAAGAAGCAAGTTCTTCTCCTATGGTAAATAATACACTATATAAGAGACTGATTGGGTGTTTGTTGTACCTTACACATACTTGACCTAATATTTCTTATGCATTAAGTGTGGCTTCAAGATACATGGATCAGCCTCATGAGATCCATTGGAGAGCAGCCAAAAGGATCCTTAACTTTGTTCAGGGAACAAGGACTCATGGGATCTTCTACAAAGCTAAATATGATCTTGATTTGATTGGGTTTACTGACAGTGATTGGGTAGGTGACAACACAGATCGAAAGTCAACATTATGATATGTGTTCATACTTACTGAAGGACCAATCAGCTGGTCAAGCAAGAAATAGAGTGTCATTGCATTCTCATCCACAGAAGCAGAGTACAAAGCACTTGTAAATGCAGCAACTCAATGTTTATGGTTGCAGGGGTTACTTGGTGAATGTGGCTTTGAATCAGAATACTCAACTACTATCTATTGTGATAATCAAAGTACCATTCGAATCTACAATGATCCAATTCAAACATAGAGAACCAAACACATTGAGATCCATATGCACTACATCAGACAGCTTGTGCATGATGGCACCATTCACCTACTCTTCTATTCATCTTCAGAACAAGTAGCAAACATCTTTGCCAAAGTTTTTTTGTGATAAGACTTTCAGCAATCTCAAATCACTGCTGGGGATTTCTGATCATGCTATGAAGCATGATTGATGATAATATTTTCAAATTTTGTTTTACTGTCCATGTCTAAGGAAGTATTTTTTCCACTTGGTTTTTGCCTCTTTCCATGTTTAAATGGACATGCAGTATGTAAATGGTGACTAAGCTTTGTTGCTAGGCCCTATAATTTTCTGATATTTTACTCATAAGTTAGGCTTAAGGGGGGGTGTTAGAATAATCAACCCATAGTTAGCTACCTTAGACATTAATTAATCCATTTTTGTCTTATTTTCCTAGTTTCCATTATTCCACTCTATGCAAGTTGTCCTCCACATGTCCTAGATGGTCAAAATTGCTAAAACTGAGTCATGAAGTGCTTGGGAAACCTCTTGGAATCAATTCTTCTTTATTCCTAAACCTCCCTAGTGCATATCTACTTTTTCTGCTTTCTTGCTGCTTTTACTAAGTTTTAAGGCAATTGGGAAAGTATGACTAGGTGAAGTTGATTTGTTTTTTACCCTCATCATCCTCCTCTCTTTTCTCCTAATAAAAGCATGTATGAGTTTTCATTCCATCACCTATTATCTTTCCTAATTGATTTTTCCAATTCGTGAGCTCGTAGGCAGATTTGGAAACTGCTTTATGCACCTATGGGGGATTTGACTAAATTTAGTAAGCCTGCTTTTTACTAATTCGAATGGCATCCCAATGCATTCAAATATCTCATGTAATTATTTATTGTGGCATCCTATGACTTGAAAAGGTTTTCTATTTTACACTTATTCAATACAGATTAGTGTTCTGCTCCATATTCAGTCTCCTTTGTGTGTAATTTGCATGTGTAATTGGCAATTTTTGTGAGTGTAATTGTTCTAACACCTGGGTTCAATTTCCACTAAGAGAAACCAAACATATTACACTAAAGCATCTCGAATCATACCTTATTATGGAAGGTTGAAGTAGATCCCCATTGAGCTTTTTCCAACCCCACTTACGCTAGCAATTCACTCTCAACAACAGTAAACAAGACAAGCATGCTATATAATATGGTGTTAGATATACTCTAGAATATATGGTCAATAATGTATAAGAAATTAAACACATCCTTGGATTCAATATTCATTTAAATGCACATCATTGGACAGGAAAATATATTTCTATTAATCAAATCAGAGATTACACAAGTGACAACCTCTACGGCATGTCTGCAAACCGGAGAAATTGAGTCCTCCACCTGGGCCTCCACCACCTTAATCCTTCATCTCCTGATAGCAATCTCACAAGAAAAGGTAAGCTTGGGAAGAACACAAAGTGCTCCAAAGGTACAAAGGGATGCAGACTCAAGTATATGCAAGCAGTGACAACAATGGACTATAGTTTCCTTACTCTTCAATTCCTCCCCTTCAATGTATCTAAGGGGTTCCTTATATAGTACTCCAAAGGGGTAATAGAGGGTCAAATTTGCGTGATCACGAGGCATATGGAAGGCCAAGAGTCAAGTGGTTTGGACACAGATGAAGGAAAACTCCAAAAATATTTGGATGTATGCACACATCCTGATGTACGTGGGTTTGAGGTCAATATCCGCATATACACGTGAGTATGGGTTTAAAAGGCGTGTACAACAATAAACAGGTGTTTCTAGGGATGAACTTGGAAACATCAAAGCTACAATATCAGTCCATGGGATCTAAAGAGTCTATAGAGGGAAAGGGAAGGCCATAAACATGTGAACAACTGTGTCTGGTAAAATCAACTGTAACAGATGCCCCCTGATGTGTGCGGTCAGAGAGGTAACATGATGGCCGAAATACATTATAAAATCCATCCCAGAAGTTGAGTGATGAAGAACCGGGTGGAAGAACTAGCCATACATTAGTATAGTACAATAATCAATCTCTACATATGACTGCAAATACATATAGCAGTCCCAGATACATAAGAGTACAATGGCCATGAATAGGCATGATATACAAAATGTGAAATGTGTGGTCATCGCCACATAAAATATAGAATAGATCAAAATCTTCATGATGAAGATATACAATGGATCAAGATCTCCATAGAAGCTGAAGATATAGTATTGATCAAGATCTACATAATGGCTAAAGATATCTGACATAGACTAGAATCAAATCACGAGAGCTGAAATATCATGAACACTAGCACAATCAACGAGGTAGCATATGTGGAATTCCACCCACTTGGAAACTTTTATACACAAACCACAACGACTACATGTCCTACTATGCGAATAAAGGTGTCGAGGTCAAACATAGTAGTCCATCATCTGATTATCAGTCATTTATGTATACTGTTAACAGACGCGAGATCACCCACGGATAATGAAAATGGGAACCAAGGTACTAGAGTGCAATCTAACAAGTGTGAATAGATTTTTTGACCTCAAACACTTGAAAGAAACCATCGATCAGGGGACATTGATGTATTCCCAAAAACTGTCGATGGTGAGAGAACCTACCACTGATGACTATAAGTCTCAACGCACTCAAATGACTCTGGACTCTGATCCTAGAATAAATGATCTAAAGTCGATGGGATGGAATCCGCTAGAAGAAGGGAATTAAGGCATCCCTCATCAATCAACACGAGGTACTCAGCAACGTCGTATAATGTGTAAGAACTCGAACAAGATGTGCACGAACCACTAATAGTACCAAGAATGGATGACATGCAAATTCAAGACAAGTAAGGAATGGCTGACTCAGGCTTCAACTTCCTTCGAACAAGAGAATAAAGGAAAATGGTGACTGAATGTAGGCATCATAGAATCGATATGCAAAACTGGGACATCTCTATGACACAAGAGGGATTAACAAAGGCTCCATAGGGACTGGAAGCTTAACCAGTCAGTGGAGATAAACTCAAAGAAATGAATACAGCTCCTAAAGTCAAACTACTAACCCAACCAACGGATGTGATATATAATGCTCTGTTCAAAGGTGACAGGACTCAACTGCTGCAAAAGATAACATATTTTCCTGTCCGACTTTTTGGTTTTTTTATTTTTTTGGACTCTTTCAGATATTTTGAAAATATTGAAAAAAGAATAAAAGTGCTTCATAGTTACAAATCTAGGAGGAGACGAGTGTCAGGGGAAAAACAAACTAGTTCCAAGCAGTGGAACAAACCTATGCTCAATGCAAGGAAACATGTGCAGGATAATGACACTCGAGGGAAGGTACCCTCTTGGTAAAAAAATGGGGAATCGAGCTGCAAAAGATATGTAAAAAGGCTCTTCTTGGCTAGACATGAGACAAGATCAGGCTATATGGCTGATACTCAAAGTTAGGAAGCCGACGTGAGGTTCAATAAGGAAAGAAAAACTCATGATAATGCAATTACAACTTGACATATACAAGGGAGTCCTGGGGGAGTGGCCAGCATAAAGTTCAAGAGGAGTATGGAGCTCTTTCTCAAGGACATGGTGGGACTAAAAGGGACTCCCAGAACTAAGAGAGGACTCACTGCATGGGTACCAAATGAAAAAGGGATCTAATTAAGACATCCATGTATAGGAAAGCTCTACCATTCACATAGTACCACTTCTAACAATAGCATGAAGGTTCTGTGATACCATGGAATGGGTTCGTACCTAATGTCAAAATGAAACGGTCATAAGTTCATGCAAAATGAAGGCGGATATGAAATCCTAACCTATATTCCAGTTTGGACATGATACCTATAATAAGAACGAAAAGATCAAAGACCTCGTAGAGATTGTGCAAAACATGGACCCTACATGACAATGATATAAATCCAAAATAGCCAGAAATAGTCGGTAAAGATTCCAAATTATAGGATATAGAGAGGATTGATCATGACAAATTAAATCAAAGGAAACAATGTGTTGAACGATGGGGCATAAGAAGGAAAGTAAGGTGAAGACCCAATGTTCACGTATCCACTACCACCACCATGAGGGTGACCACTGGTGTAAAGACCGAGCGAAGGGAATAAAAATACTCCACAAATGGAGTAGAGGATGGAATAGACCATTCCTGAATCCATGAGCATGGTAAGGGGTTGTGATGCCCCCAAGTCTGACACCAGGGTCCGTACAAGGACTAAGGATGGGTGACAGGATATCGGGCATGCCAAAAATAAAAGGATCTGAACTCAAGAGAACATAAATATACTTAAGTAACCACAATCCCAAAATCCCACTAGCGCATAAAGAGCACACTCCTAATAGAATCTACAGCCAAAATACAAGCAAACTAAGGGGAGGATATGTGAGCTCCTGAATGTAGCAAGTATGTCTCACCTAGAAGAGGCTCGAAAATCTCATACACTACAAGTGGAGGTACGTAACCAATTATAGTGGCCCTCAGTTTTAATGTGTAAAGCGATTGTGTTGTCTGACCTCTACCTGGCTAGGACACCTACATAAAACCTCTGCAAGTACCCCCTGTGGTACCTAGGTAAGGCAGCTAAGGTCACCCAATATAAACAATGCTCAGGCGAACAGTCGTAGGTGGGATCGACCGTATGGGCAAGGTAGCAAAGCCCAAAACTCTCGAAATATTCCCTAGATACGAATGCGATCTTGGAAATATCTTCGATGCTCATAGAAAGTAACAAGGGGTCATCCCAATCACAAGAGCATTCATAGGCTTGTTTTTATCTCCTGTGTAAGAGGAGTGTCCTACGAAACACTAATTATACCAAGGATTTCTCTCTCTCACCTGGGAAGACACTTAATTTTTTGTGTTTAGTAGTCTTGGAAAATTAACTCATAATGAACTATTCCAAGACTCTAAATCCAAATATTGTTGGTGAACCCTATAAAAGAAAAATGTATAGTTCATTTTAATTAAGCATTGATTTTAATTAGTTGTGATTACGCAAAGGGAAATCGTCGTGCAACTACTGATATGAAGAATCAGAGTGGAATAAAAGTGCACACCTAGCAATCAATGCCAAGTGCAATCTTGTACAATGAAAAGGAGGGTATGCCACTACATGAGATGCATAAATATATATTCCTTTTCGAATGCCAATGCAATCCTTCCTATATGAAAGCCTAAATACAAATCTCATCCAAGAAATCCAATGCAAGTAACTCCTCAAATCCATATGCGAGATGCAAGTAAGAATGAAACTACCTTGTATTTTTCAATATAAAAGAATGAAAAATGCAATAAAAGTCATCTAAAACTCCCATTCTCTGCAGCAAGTAGAAAACACAAGCCCAACAAGACACCAGAAAAAAAAAAGTAATGCACTAATGGGAAAACAAAAAGATAAATGACTAAAACTAATTCAAAGAAAAATCAATGAAAAAGTGATCTTTGGTCATGAAAGAAGCAGTCAATAGACACCATAACAACCCAAGGAGACCCAGCCACACTCACAACCCATCAAACAACTTCCCACAACATCAAACGCAACCAAAAGGGAGGATGTACGCAACTGTATAAAGAACAACATTGTATGTATGTGACTTTTGGCCAAAAACCTGCATGTATATGTGGATTTAGGACAAAACAATGCATGTATACATGACTTTTGGGAAAAACCCCGTGTATGTATACGAAAAAGAAAGTGGTAAAAAGAAGGAAAAGGGTCAAACCACTCAAGGGGAGTGTCAATGGATGAACATGCTACTAAATGCAACACAAAAACAGGGAGAAATAGAGAGCAAGTCAAGAATATCAAGCACATTGTGCCCCAAGACCCCAAAGGAAAACAAGGAACATCCCCAGTATGGTCACCAACTATGTTACCGAGAGAAAATTCCTATGGCTTGGGGTGTAACACAACAGATAGATAAACCGCATAAATAAATCCCTTCCCAATATGCAAGCGAAACCAAACATCTAACACTAAAGGATATCGAATAATACCTTATTCCAGAAGGTTGAAGCAGATCCCCGTTGAGCTCTTTCCAATCCCTCTTGCGCTAGCAATTCACTCTCAACAACAGTAAACAATACAAGTATGCTATATAATATGGTGTTATATCTACTATAGCATATATAATCAATAATGTTCAAAAAATTAAACGCATCCATGGATTCAATATTCATTTAAATGCACATCATTGGACAAGAAAAGATATTTCTATTAATCAAATCAGGGATTACACAAGTGACAACCTCTGTCAGCACGTCTGCAAACTGGAGAAACTGAGTCCTCCACCTGGGCCTCCACCACCTCAATCCTCCATCTATCGATAGAAATATCACAAGCAAAGGTAAGCTTGGGAAGAACACAAAGTTCTCCAAACAGACAAAGGGATGCAGACTCGAGTATATGCAAGCAACGACAACAATGGACTATAGTTTCCTTGCTCTTCAATTCCTACCCTTCAATGTATCCAAGGGGTTCCTTATATAGTACTCCAAAGGGGTAATGGAGGGTCAAATCCAAGCGATCTCGAGGCATATGGAAGGCCAAGAGTCAAGTGGTTTGGACACAGATGAAGGAAAACTCCAAAAATATTTGGATCTATGCACACATCCCGATGTACGTAGGTTTGAGGTCAATATCTGCATATACAAGCGAGTATGGGTTTAAAAGTCACGTACAACAATAAACAGGTGTTTCTAGGGATGAAATTGGAAACATCAAAGGTAGAATATCAATCCATGGGGTCTAAAGAGTCTACAGAGGGACAGGGAAGGCCATAAACATGTGATCAACCATGTGTGGTAAAATCAGTTGTAACAATGAGCTCCCTCTTAATCCCAACCTCCTTACATAAATATTTGAATTCGTTGGAAGTGAATCCTCCTTCACTTTCAAATGTCAAGGTATTGATACTGTTTTCAGATAATTTTTCCACAAGATCTTTAAATTCTTTGAATCTTTCAAATAATTCACATTTTTCTTTCAGGAAGTAAATCCAAGACATGCGGAAGTAGTCATCTATAAAAGAAACATAATACACATACCCTCTTAGTAAAGTGGATGACATTGGATATCATACATCTGAATGAAAAATATCCAAGATTCCTTTTTCTTTACTGATTCATCTTGGAAATGGTTTCTTAGTGTTCTTCCCTTCAGAACGTATTTTGCAAACTCCTTAATGATTGAATTGAATTTATGTAAAATCTCATACAAACTTGCTCACAATTGGTATTGCTTTGTAGTTCACATGAGAAGGTCTTTTGTGCCATAATTCACATGAGTTTATTCTACTTGTTATTAGGGATAAGTATGTATGTACATTTAGCTTGTAAAGTCCTCCCACTTATAGTCCACTCACAATTGCATCATCTATTGTCTTTCTCTTTGGACACATAAGTACTTCTCCATCTATAAAAGCAACTCTGAAGCCCTTATTATCTAGAGCTGAGATATAAAGTATATTATTTTTCAATCTAGGGACATATAAGACTTCCTTTATCTTCATAGACTTCTTTGAGTCCAATTTGTGAAAGGATTCTCCCATTCCCTTGATGGGATATTGATAGTCATGTCCAAGATTTACTTTATAAGGAGAGTCTTTCTGGACAAGGCTTTGAAAAGTGTCTTTATAACTGGGAATATGTTTGTAAGTTCCCCTATCTAAGAGCCAAGTATCACTTCCATGAGAGATTGATCTAGTAAGGGATGAGATCAAGACATATTCTTCAGTGGAGTCTCCATCTTCATTGTTCTTTTCTTTGTGTAAGTCATCATCTTCTACTGCATGGTCATGGAAATTCTTATATCCCTTATTAATTTTTTCTTCTTTGAGTGGACAATTTCTTGCAATGTGTCCCATCTTATGACATATGAAGAATTCAAAAGATGATAAGTTTCTTTTGTGTTTTGAGTGGCTTTGGAAATTTTTGTTTCTTTTGGGATACGGATCACAAACCTTTCTCTTGTTTTATCCTTTCTTTGTGTGAGTTGTCAAGGATTGATCTTCATCATCATTTAAATTTTCTTCTATGTTGGTTATTCTTCATTCTTCCTGCACACACTCCTCACAAAGTCTGTTGAACTTGGTGATAATTCTTGTAGAACATATACCTATGATGAAATATTCCCAATCCCTTGGGATACCATTCAAGGTGTTCATTACAAATTTTTCTTCCTCCACCATGTCATTGATAGCCTCCATTTTTTCTTTTATTTGAGACACTCTTGTAAAGTATTAATCCATGGTTATTCCCTTTTGAATCTTCACTCCATTGAGTTGATTTCTAAAGGTCATTCTTTTATGGATTCTTTTTAGAATTTTAAAAGTTTTATTCCCAATAATAAGAATATCACTGAAGAATGGAAATCATAGCAAGACAAAGAAGACAAAAATATTTATCCTAGGAAACCTTCATGGGGAATAAAACCCAGCAAAACTTCCTCGATATAGAATCCAACCAAGTATAGTGTAATACCACAAAAATAACATAGACTTCTTCTCATCCTCCAGATGGAATCCTCTTTCTCTCTCTAGAAAACCTGTGTGAATTGTGAGTGTGTCCAAATGAGGAGGAAACCTCATCTATTTATACACATTAACTGTGAATTATAGTAACCCAACTGGGTTGAATTCATATTCCTAATAGGGTCGACTTGTCCTAGGAGACATAAAAATACATTTTCATAATTATTTTCTAGGTACTATTGACCCAAATTACAATGAAGGTTTTACCTCAATACTTTACTTGACCAATTATATCAACACCATCCCTAATCAAAGGAACAACATCTCTGAAAGGGAGGGACAACAATAATCTAATAATAAGTAAAATAGAGTATCTTCCATAGTTACATTATTTCAACAATTTGTAGTGGAATAAAATGGGTCTGAAAATGTGCTTCAAGTGTAAAGTATGGGCCCCCAACTCAGCTAGGATTTAGGTTGATGGCCTATGGGGTCCACCATATGAAACATAGTTATGGGTGTGGGCATCGATCTCGCTCTCCTGATAAGAAACATAGTTATGGGAAGTGACATCTAGCTTACAATTCTCAAAATGTGTTAAACTCCCAGTTGAAATGAAAATCATTTCTCATGTAACAAGAAAATTATATATAAAATTTGTACCATAGAATAAGAACAACTGGATATATGCACTTTTATGTTAAACTGATTCTATGAATATTCTCCCTTAAAGCATTTTTTACATAAACTAGAAGCAATTGTGTTATCACTGACACATTTCTCCTGGTAGTCTTGACCATGAATATTGTATGATATTATTATGATTTTAACCAACATAAATAGCACATATACAACTCTTGTAAGAGTACTTTTGTTTATTGATATCCATAAACCAAGGGGTGATGACCATTCATATCTGTGTGATACAACATGAAACAACTTACTAGAAATTCAATCAATGTTTATTGGATTATTTGTATACTAATAAATTTAGAAAGAGATCCTAACATTATCTCCAACTATCATTCTCCAGATACTTCTCTAGGCCTCTACTAAAAATTGGTACCAAATGACTATAACTTTGAAACTCCACTCAAAGATTTTTGAATGTCCACAAATGCAACCAAATAAAAAGCTTACCTTCAAGTACCCATTTTGATAGTTATGTTATAAAAATTGGCTCCCTTACATTCTGCAAGTAACAATGAAATAGATAGACACATGGACCTGAGAATCTAATCCCATGAGTTTTATGGTTTTCATGGTGATCCAATAAATGACATTGATGTTGAGATGCTATGTACTAGAGGAACAAAGTTTAGAGCTTGATCTACTAATTGTTCTTCATAATGGTTTTTGGGCTAAGATACAGACTCATCCTAATCTAGAGGTTATCCATGAGGATATTCAACATGTAATATCATTAGTTGATTCTGAGAAAATCCTAAGTTCTAAAGAGTTACTAGTGATCTTTGTAATGATAAAGAGGTAATAATAGCAACTATCATTCTTGGACTGCATGAGTAATTTATTGATTTGATAAAGAGTGACATTATAAATTCCTTCCCATATTTTATTTTAATCCCATTGGTTCTTAGGTATAGGTTTTTATGTTGATCCTATTGATTTTGGATGGAATATTATTTTATGATGTCAGTTCAAAAAGGCCATGAGTCTTCTTTAATGTTTTCTTGTTCATTGAATAAGAGAAGTCAGTGGTCATTTTATGGGTCGCAATCATAAGTACTCTTGGTTTATCTGTTAATCGTATTTGTGAATAAATTTGTAAGGTGGATTGCTTAAATGATTGGTTGTATCCCTTTTCGATATAATAATTAGTCATGAAATTTTAGCATCAATAAGACAATTTCTTGTCAACTTGTCAAGTAGGCTAGTTCAGTGTAGAGTCTACTTAGGTGTGTCACTTGAGTTTTTTAGTCTATGTGTTTAGCTCATTACTCACATAGGGTGGCTTGTATGCATTCTTATAGCACTACTAGTGTTAGACATATAATGTCTCAATGTTCTCATACATGGGGCCTGTATACCAGTCCTTGGCCTGATATGATGTCTTAAAATCATGCAAAATTGATTACCTGCAACACATCTAGCAACGCCAGTATTGTGTCTTACAAAAAGTAGCTTTGGAGATTGCAAAATTATGTCTTGACTATAAAATATCTTTAGAAAAAGGAACATAAACCATATTGTTTACCTCCATGAACATGATATCAAATTGAAGAAGGTAGAGAACTTATGTTGCATTTCCTCCCAAACTTCAATTTCCTCGCTGCTAAAACCTTTCATCTTCCTAACCTCATGCTTGTGAAGAAGATACTCTATAAATAATGGCTGGATTTCCATGTGGTTTTCCAATGATTAAAGTATTTCTTCCACAGTTTCCTCAGACATATCTGGTGGTGCAATGCCTATGATGCCTTTTCCTTTCCCAACTTGGAGATTGTACAAATCTCCTCTCCAGTAAGTCGCTCCCAAGACCCACCAAAATATATTTATTTGTAGACTACCATTCCAGGTCCTAAAAAATATTCCTGCATTTGGTTCAGCTCTTCTGGGGAAAACTACCAATGGCCTCCTTCCTCCTAGACATTTTCTTCCTTTCTCAAGTCTTTACCTAACGTTTACACTCCTCCAGTTTCTCCCATTGTGGTGAAGGATGGCACAACATGAAAGCTTGCACATTACCGGCTCACATTTCAGTATAGATGATCATATGTCTTGGTTTTTGTTCTTTGACTCAGGCTAGATAAAATCTCTCCCTCCTTTTCTGCGGTCCTTCTTAGTGGAGTTGATTCCATCCTCATGGCAGCTTGCTTTGAGTCTCCCTTTGGCATAATTTTGAAAGCCCATACCAGTTTCCCTGTTCTACCTTTTCCTTGAGAGTAGATGGGTTTCATTGTTTCTCCAGATTGAATGGGATCAAGTGAGATAATGATTAGCTCAAACAATATTGGCATCCCATCCCCTTCATTAATGTGCATGTCAGCTGATAATTTTTTCTGCTTAACTTGTCCAATTATGTTCCTGGTGGAAATTGATTCAACTGCCATCACCTTTATCGAAATATGATAGATGGACAATATACCATGATTAACTATGTTGTGCAGTGCCTTATCAATGATTGGATCATTGATATCCTGCCACATTAATGTGCAAGCCAGCTGATAATTTTTTCTGCTTAACTTGTCCAATTATGTTCCTAGTGGAAATTAATTCAACTGTTATCACCATGATTGAAATCTGATAGATGGAAATACCATGATTAACTATGCCATGCAGTGTCTTCTAAATGATTGGATCATTATATCCTTCCACTTGCTGCCTATACCTTTTACTACCCCCACGTTGACATCATTACCCATGTTATCTTGCATTTCTAAGAGGCATCTCTTCCCCAATTGCAAAAGAATCTATTTATTGTTATGTCGTGGCATTCTAAATCTTTTTCCCGCCATCATTGCAAATTAGGATTCCATCAAATCTAACAGAAAGCATCGGCTCTTACCAATTGAGAGATCCAATGTGCTAACAAGGCATGTAACATAAATATTACACTGCAGATTTGAGTTATTTAAGCCAGAGTAGTTACACCATACCATTTTTAAAGCCTTGGAAATTTATATTGAAAGGCATATGGAATTTCTTATATTGTTGTTAATATTGCTTAAATGGCAGTAGTTTATTTGGGCCTTGGGATTTGAAAGACAACAATCTATATTTTTTTAAACTGGTTAATCAAAGGATAAATTTTGTTGTCCTTTTAAGGTACTCTTCTTATGTCTTGGAAAGAACTACCGTTTTGTTTTAAAAACCTTCAAGTCAAACATTCAATTTATAAATTTGATAATCTTTTTAAATAGCTCTCACTTTTCAATCCTTGAAGATGTCTAGTTTCGAGGTAATGTTCTATATCCTCTTTGCAAGGCTATTGAAATTTGAAATTCAATGACAGAACAAAAGGGGTGGGAATTACTAGTAAATTTCACTTTGATTCCAAAAATAAATGCCAGGGAGATCAAATGTTGTGTCAAACTGAAATCATTTTACATACGTTTGATTATTTTCATATATCTTATAATTTTCCCCAGGGTATGAGTTGTTCTTGTATCTGAGGAATCCATTTATGTTTTGGCAAACGTGTCATTTAAATGAGGGGCTAGGAAGGAAATAAGTTGGAAGGTTCAAGATGCTCAGAATTTGTGACTAGATTACCTTTAGAAAATGCATAATTGAACACACCAACCTTTAGAAAATGCATAATTCAACACACCATTTGAGACTTGTCATTTGTGACTTGAACAATTTTCCAGTTGAAAACACTATCCTAATAACGCCTTTGTAATTGCAGCTGTCCATTCTTCACATTTGGAAAGAACATGCAAAGGGCTGGTTTTGGAACATGTGCTGGGAAGGTAAAGTCATATTTTAATTCTTTAAATGACTAAGCATCTGAAATGGTTGCACTGTCTAAGCAACAAATTTTTATTCTCTATGTTCAATACTGATGTTGAATAATTATGTTTCTTGCGATGTTTGGAGCCATTAAGGAAAAATTTAAACAAACTTTCTGTTTTTGGTTTCTGTTTTGGTTTTATGTTTCTGTTTACTCTACACTCTAAAAATTTATGTTAAAGAAAAAAAATATTTGTATTTTTTCAAAACTCTTTGCATTTATGCCGCATACAATTTTATTAGAAGAAATTGCAATGGACCTTCAATGGTATTGCACGTTCCCCATATCTCACTTTTAGAGGTTGGTATGTCTTATCTTGATTGATTCAGGATCTTTATGCCTTGTTTCCAATTCCAAAGTACATGGACATCACATGGAAGTTTTGATATCTTCCTTCTTGAGGTTGGAACAATTTGCCTTGTTTGGATTAGATTCTCACTGTAGCTTGATGGAGTGGCCCATGCACATTGATGCAGTCCAAACATTTTCTAATACATGTTGATACAATCCATCTTTTGAAAGGAATTGGTACAAATTTAGGTTAACATTGATGCATTATAAGTATCATCCAGAAAAAAAATTTATGAATTTATTTTTAAGAGTCCTGTAGATGTAGGTTCATTCTAAAGCTTTTAGGCACGGCATATTTTCTCCTAACTAGCTATAGATTACACACTTTAGTGAGTTCTTGCTTGGAATGTAAGTAGCATGTTTACGTGCTTGTTGGTAACCTTGAAAATATTTTAGAATGGATTTTGTTTTTGTTTTAATAAAATGCCTCCTTTAGCTACCGATAGCATAAAAATGTACATGACATTCTACAAGAGAAAATTGGTTGCTTAAGAAGCCACTACAATAATGCCAAAAAATCAGTGGATTAAGAACAAAAATTCCCATGTACAAGACTCATTTAGAACCTTGGGGAAAAGATAAACCATACAAGTGTCCAAGGCATGAAAAATAGTATACAAATCCACTACCAGCAGGCCCAATGACCTGGAATTACATTTCAGTTTACATGGTAAAATTAAATTGTATTTGAATCTAGAGTATTGTCCATGTCCATTGTTATTCCATTCGGATTTTTGGATCATTCTGTTGCAACATTCCATGTAAAATTATTTTTAATTTTTAATTGCGTCTGAATCTAGATTCATGTTTATTCTCTTTGCTTTTCTAGTTGGATTTGTGCCCTATTTTCCTGCAATTTTTCATGTAAAAATATTTTTAATTTTTTTTTGCAACATTTCATTTAAAAAACTTTCAACTATATGAATTTTGGATTACATCTGAATGTAAAGAAATGTCTATTCTATTTGTTTTTCCAATTGGACTTGTACTGGTAAGTGACCAACCTAATCATTACCAGCCTAATCATCAGATCTTGTTACATTTTGGGTAGCAACAGACCTAGCAATCAAAATTTCTATAGTAAATAGTGTCCAGCAGCTGGAAAGATGATTTTTAAAAGGGGTGACTATGTCAAGCAAAGTTTTAAACAAAATTCCTCAAACAAATACTCTTCAAACATAGCTACATACATAGGTGCAACAGTTCGTTGGTTTGCAAATTTTGGAGAGTTTTTACATGGTTATGATGCATTGGTAGATTTTTGTATGATTGTACTTATGAAAGAAGATACTACCCACACCATAAATGACTGTGTTGAACAATGAGGTAAAAGTCAAACTAGCCAACCTGTGCTTTTTTAAAGTTTGTTACTCTCTTTTTAGTGTGTTTCATATAATGTAGGAAATATGCCATTATATTATGTCTCTACATTTTTAGTGTGTCACTGTATTTCTTCTTTCCATATGCCTTGGAGTTTCAGGATTCACAAACATCAACGAGAGTAAGCTCGCGAGCTGATCCTACTTAGCAATCCATGGATTCTCTCTCATATCCAGTTTTCATTATTTTTATTTTTTGTACAATTAAAATTTTGGTTGTGATATCACACACCTTAATCAAAGCTCGAAACTGCCTTATGTTTATTTCGGTTTCCTGCTGCAGTTAGTATCCTCAATGCACTGAAAAGAGAACAGGGAAACACGGTGCCAAGAACTTGGAAAGGTTCTGATTCCTACAACTCTCGTTGGGATGGAGTCACCTGTACAAGCTCTAGCCAGATAAATTCACTGTCAGTATCCCCTCCTTGGATTTTATGTTATTACTGCAATTTCAAGATATGTTGTCACTGTAATTTCAAGATATCTTCATGTTTGGGATTTTGTTTTACATTAATTTTATATTTCAGAGGTTGAATTTATAAGAACAAAGTAGTTATCTTGGTTGATAACCCTGTCTGTAATTTTGAATAAAGATCCATATTAGAGTTAGTTTGATTTGAGTTTCTATATCATTGTATATGTGCTTGGCTACAAATCTCCATAAACTTCTTGGGAAATTTTGTATTAATGAGTTGAGTACCTTACTGAATAATTCAACAAGTATGTGATTTTGAATAAGAACTCAAATAAGTTTGTAGTTTTGATTAAAATTTTATGTTAGTTTTGACTCTTTGCTTTAAAATCAATAATCATTGTTCAAACAACTACCTTTCAAGGGACTTAAGGGACAAATTCCAGTCGATATCGGTCATCTTACTGAACTTCAAACACTGTAAGTATATAGATTATATATATGAATGAGTATTGAAAATTAATATTATAGACTAAGGTATTGATATGTTAATCCATGAATATATTCCTTGGGTATCACAAGGATTTGTCATACAACTTGCAGTTGATTGGAAGCCTTCCACAGACCTTGGGAAACTTGACTAATCTGAAAAAATTGTGAGTATATACTAATCCTAACTCATCATACGTTTTAAAGCAGTGGCACAAATTTAGATTGAAATTCTGTGTAATATTGATATATATCATGCTCAAACTGCAATCTAATAGTAATTTTGTGGACTGCTCAGGGTTCTGATCGGGTGTAATTTCAGTGGAAACATTTCATATGAATTGGGAAACCTGGTTAATCTTGAGTTTTTGTAAGATTATCAGTTTACCATTAATAAATCTCATGTTATATTTTTTTCTATCAGGGATTTGAATTCCAATAACCTCAGCGGTTCAATTCCTGCCTCATTGGGTAATTTAGTTAAGGTCAACTGGCTGGATCTTGCGGAAAACCAACTTACTGGAACTCTCCCGGTCTCCAATGCAAGCCAACGTGGATTAGACAGACTCGTTGCTGCACAACACTTGTAAGAAAGATGGAATGTTTTTGGTGTATTTAGTTCCCATTAATGGAGAAATTACTGATGAATTTCTTATTGTTTTCTGTTATTCAAGCCATTTCAACCAAAACAAGCTTACAGGTTCCATTCCACCCAATCTTTTCAACTTGAGTATGATACTACTTCACGTGTAAGTGAAACAGATCTGTATCTTTCTAAGTTTGGAATGGTGAATATGGGTTAGAGAGATCAATGATTGTTCATACTTTTTTATATGCCAGATTGCTTCATAGCAATAGCTTTACTGGAGAGATCCCCTCTATTCTTGGACTTGTACAAACCTTGCATGCCTTGTGAGTATCAAATTTTCCATCACACCTTGTACTGATGCATTGTTTTTTAGATTATGCATAGCTTTAAAGACCAAGTAAAATGATTTAAATGTAAAACAAATTTTTTCTTACTTTATTTGCTATGTATGGATACAGGAGGCTTGACAAAAACTCTTTAAATGGTACATTTTTGTCCAATATTAGCGACCTACAAAGTCTCACTGAATTGTAAGAATCTTCTTATATCTGCTCTTTGGTTTTTAGAATTGGCATCTTCAATCATACATAAAGACTGGCATTTATAGGTTATTTTCATGTTAAACCCACTGGCTTTTCAGTGAGGATAATTAGTGACAAACAGGCTACAAAACTTTGTAACATAACTCTGGAACACACAGCAAAACAAATAACAAAACCCTCAACTCGATTGCTTATTTCCAGAACATGATTGATCTACCTCTAGAATCTGCTTACAAAAACTTGATTAAAAAAACAGAGCTCAGTGCTCCAAATAACTCACTTATAGCCCATCAGAGGCCTTTGCATGTATTAGTTTACAAAGCACTTCAGTGACTAGAAGGAATAACAGTGGAGAAAGGGGACAACCTTTCCTCACGCTTCTGGAGGAAATAAAAAAGTGTGAACCTGATCCATTAAATAGAATAGCAAAAGTGGTTGGGGAAAACCAGCCCCATCCATCTTAATGAAACACCATTGAAACCACACCTGAAGAAGTAGGAGTCTGAGGTGGAGCCAATTAACTTTCTGAGGGTCCGATTGACGTCGTAATTGGCACTGTTTGTATAGGCCAAAGAGAGAGAGCGACGAGATCTATCATTAGGAAGGGAAGTGAGAAAAGTAAGTTTGGATGGGTTAGGAAGACACATTCACTCTAAAAGTGAAGTTTTCCCTCTCCTTATTAGTCGCAAGTGAACTTCTGGGTCTCTATAAAGAAAAGAGAAAAGTGATTTTATGCATTTCATATTCTTTCCTTTTGTTGTATTAGAAATTACACATAGAATTTGGGTAAGCTAGAGGTGAATGTTGAAGAAAGATAAGAATATGTTGGCCAATAAAAATAAAATTACTGTCATCGCAGTCTAAGATATTAAAGATGAGTATTGTGGACATTTGTAGATTAGCAGTCACACCATAGTTAAGGTTTCATACTGTCAAGTTACATTAATTATATCCTTAGAATATTTTCCTTTGAGAACCTAAGAGGTATGGTTAACTACGTATGACCAAGTAAAGGATTGTTTTTGAACAATCATTCACAAAATTACAGTTTAGAAGCTTTATGCGTTTTAAATTTTAGAAAGGTTAATGCTATTTTTTTGGTTGCACATATATATCAGTAAAGTAGGCATAACCAACCAAAATTCTGAGTTTTGCATTTTTTTCTAGGTATTGTTTCTTTCTGAGAGGGTCGTGGTGGGTGTTGGATTTGATTGCAACCATGTGCTATTTATGGTAGACAACAGGGGCACATGGTAGAACACAATTTTAATTGATGGTGGACTTGTAATTTTTGGTTTATTTGCTCTGCTACATAAAACTAAATCTAGGAGATGAGATAAATCGGTCACCATCTTATGTGTATCTCAAATATTTATATCTTATAATGTTTAACTATCTCGGGAGTTTTGTAAAATTTCTGGATGAAAGAAAATCCTCTCCAACCAGCTCCAAATATGGGTCACAGGTATGATCATCTTTCGTTGATTAATTAAATATATATGTAGATTTTGAAGACAGACACTCTCATGAAAATAGTTTGTGTAGACCTAGTTGTGATTTCAAAGACGAACAATTTAGGTTTGGGACAAACTATTCTAGTACCATCTGCTTTATTACAATGTCTCCTTTGTTATTTTGGACTCTGGAGTGAAGTATTCCATTATTCTAGAAGTTTTTTCTATGCTGAAATCAGAAGGTGTGATGCCACATTCTATTATTATTTCTGGTGTGCTTCCAGCTTGTGCCCAATTGTTAGCTCTGGAATCGGGTAGATAAATCCATTATTATCTAATTCATAGTGGAATTGACGCAAATTTTTTTGTCAAAAATGATCTATTAGACACATATGCCAAATGCCAGAGTCTAGAGGATGCCCTGCACGTTTTTTAGACAATGTATGTAAGAGATGTGGTTTCATGGAATGCAATGATCTCAGACTGTGCCCATAAAGGATATTGTGATGAGGACTGGAAACGTTTTAGTGACATGAAATTAGTTGGAGCAAAACCCAACTTGACAACATGGAATTTGATGATTGCACGGTTTTCTCAAAATGGGCTCCATTAAATGTCCTTGAAACTCTTGCATCAAATGCAATTGGTGGGCATGACCCCCGATGTAGCTACACTCACGAGCATTCTTTCAGCTTGTGTTCATAGAGGATCTCTGTAGCAAGGAAAATGTATACATGCTTATTTATTCAGAAGAGGATTTGAAATAGATGTGAATGTAGAGAGTTCCCTTTTAGACATGTATACCAAGTGTGGGGATACACACAATGCAAGATGGGTGTTTCAAAAAATGTCCCAATATGGTTTGGTGTCGTGGAATTCAATGATTGTAGGGTATGCTCATATACATGCTTGGTAATGAGGCTATACAACTTCTTGTCCAAATGCAACAAGAAAACATGAAGCCTGACTTTTCCACTATTGTGAGTGTCCTTCCTGTGTGTGCACACTTTGCAGCTCTACAAAAGGGAAAGGAGATCCATAATTACACTATAATAAATGGATTTGACTTGAACAAATTCATAGAAAATGCATTGGTTGACATGTATGCCAAATGTGGGAGTTTAGATAATGCATGCAGAGTATTTGACAGCATTCTTGCCAAAGATGTAGTATGATGGAACACAATGATTGCAGGATATGGAATGCATGGAAATGGTGAAATTTCTCTTACAATTTTTCATGATTTGTAGCAATATTATATGAAACCAAATCATATCATCTTCATTGTTGTTCTGTATGCATGCAGCCATGCAGGTCTGGTTGGTGAAGGATTACGGTGTTTTGAATCAATGATTCAAGATCATGCTATCACACCCACAATAGAGCATTATGCTTGCATCGTCAATATTATTGGACATGCATGACACTTGGATGAAGCTTATGATTTTTTTAACTTGATGCCATTCAAGCTTACTCCTGGCATGTGGGGTACTTAGCTTAGTTCATGCAAATTTCATTCCAATTTGTAGCTAGAAGAATGTGTGGTTGATATGCTTTTTGAGTTGGAGCCTAAAAATGATTCATATTATGTACTACTATCAATCATATATGCTGAAGATAGGAGGTGGGACAATGTAGCAAGCATGAGAGGCAAGACGAAATAATATGGGGTGATGAAGAAACCAGGATGTAGTTGGATTTAGGTTAGAAACAAATTTTATTCATTTGTTACAGGAGATGGATCTCACCTACAATAAAAGGAAATCAATGGCATGTTAGATAGCTTCATCATGGACATAAAGAAGGTAGAGTATGTATAATTTTTGCTGCATGATGTATACAATATAAGCACATTTAAAGGAACAGATCCCGTGCAGTTGAAACTAGAATCTAGCTATTGATTTTCACATTGTCAGTGGCTATCCTGAGACCTCTGCTTGGATTGTCGTGGAGACTATTGTTGAGGCTAATGCTTTACTGGATATCTTGACTCGTCAGATAAAGGAGGCAGGATATGTTTCTGACACAAGCTTCGTGCTGCATGGTTTATAGGCACATTCAAAGGAGCAGATCCTTTACAGTCGAAACAAAAAGCTAGCTATTGGTTTCCAAATTATCAATAGATATCCTAGGACTCGAATTATTGTTGGGAATTACTGATACAATTTTTTCTCAGAATTTGCTTCAAGAAACACGTTGTAAAGTGGGAATTTGCTGCACCACATAACATGTTCAGGCTATTTCGATGCCTGAAATTGTTTTAGATTCTGGGCAAGCCATCTCAGAAAGGATATTCTAGTTGGGTTGGTTGCTTAGAAAGAGTTAACTTATGAAGAAAATAGCCAGTTGTTGGAAAAGTAATCCATGAACCCTTACCTCAGTAATTTGAAGATATTTTATGGATTAATAGGGTTGAAATGTGAATTATACAGGAGATCCAGAGGAATGTTGGAAAGCTGGTTAATCCCACTATGTGTTTAATAGGTTATATGATAGTGGCTTATAAATTGAAACATGTTAGCAATCTGTTAACATCATATATCTTTTTTTAGTCTTGTATCCAGTGTTTTTTAATCATGTAAATATATTATATTTATGTTCACTCATGACTGAGTTTCCAGTGTTAGTGATGTAAACAGTTCATTATTTTAAAGATTATTTTTAATTTTTTTTTCTTGTTACTGATGGGCAAAGGAAAAATCTGTAGGAACTCCTCCCGAGAATGTAGAAGCTCAATGCTTTTCTTCAGGCTTCAAGTTTGACAAGGGAAGATTAGGGAGTGACAACAACTTCTGGAAGGAAGGTCACAACAGGCCTTGATCCTCAGCATCACAATGGCACCCTAGTCGAGCTTGCATTTTCTAAGCTTCCTTGAGCAGACTAGCCTGCCATTACCAATGAACACTAAATGTTTGTAAAAGCTACCTCCTAAAGAATATATTCCAATTTATGTTCATCCATAAGCTGATCAAGAGGTAGGAAGGATTAAATATTTGACAAAAATGATTGTAAAGTGTGTAACTTTGATGTTTGATGGCTTCAGTTTTGGGGGATTGAAATAAGTTTTTTTGTTTGGAGGTGAGAGGCCATGAATGGACCTTAGTACAAACATATGTTGTAACTTAATATGTTCTTTTTTTTCACCTGAAAAAGACTTTCTCTCTTGCTATTCATATTGACTCAAATATCATTACAAAACAGTACCAATACATCTCTGAGACAGAGATGGTCATAGTTATCAGTCCTTAATTGTGAGTATAAAAGTAAAAAGTAATATCCAGTTCATAAAAAACATCCAAACCGAACAAATATGTTCAAACAGATAGGGTCAAAAGCACAGCAAAACGATAAAAAAAGATAATATCATTCACAGTAAATAGGGCTGAATTAGAAGAAAGCAACATTTCCTTCACAGGATAGGTCACCATCTAGGAATTCCTAGAAATGAAGACAACATTCAGCAACGCAAAGTGCTCTCTTAGAAAGAGATTCAGCCTCCAAATTAAACTCCCAATGGATGTGATTTAACCTGGTTTCTTCATCACACCATATTCTTTCATCTTGGCTCTCACGCTTCCTACATTCTCCCACCTCCTAGCTTCATCATATATGTTTGACAATAGTACATAATATGCATCATTTTCAGGCTCCAATTCAAAAAAGATATCAGCCACATGTTTTGTTAGCTGCAAATTGGAATGAGCTTTGCATGAACTAAGAAAAGTACCCCACATGCCAAGAGTAGGTTTGAATGGCATCGAGTTGACAAACTCATAAGATTCATCCAAGTGTCCTACACGTCCAAGAAGATTGACCATGCAAGCATAATGCTCTATTGTGGGTGTGATAGCATTATCTTGACTCATTGATTCAAAACACTATAAGCCTTCACCAACCAGACCTACATGGTTTCATGCACACAGAACAACAACGAAGGTGATATGATTTGGTTTTATATAAGTGTGTTGCATATCATGAAAAATTATAAGAGAAATTTCACCATTTCCATGCATTCCATATCCTGCAATCATTGTGTTCCATCATACTATATCTTTGGCAAGCATGATGTCAAATACTCTGCGTGCATTATCTAAACTCCCACATTTGGAATACATGTCAATCAATGCATTTTCTATGAATTCATTCAGGTCAAATCCATTTCTTATTGTGTAATTATGGATCTCCTTTCCCGTTTGCAGCGCTACAAAGTGTGCACATGCAGGAAGGACACTCACAATAGTGGACAATTCAGGCTTCATGTTTGCTTCTTACATTTGGACAAGAAGTTGTATAGCCTAATTACCAAGCATGTATATGAGCATATCCTGCAATCATTGAATTCCACGACACCAAATCATTTTGGGACATTTTGTCAAACACCCATCTTGCATTGTGTATATCCCCACACTTGGCATACATGTCTAAAAGGGCACTCTCTACAATCACATCTATTTCAAATCCTCTTCTGAATATATAAGCATGTATACCTTTTCCCTGTTGCATATCTCCTCTGTGAGAACAAGATGAAAGAATGCTTGTGAGTGTAGCTACATCGGGGGTCATGCCCACCAATTGCATTTGATGCAAGAGTTTCAAGGACATTTCTTGGAGCCCATTGAATTGGTGGAATCAAATATTAGGTTGATTGATGTAGACCAAAATATTTCAACAGTGATCAACATGTTGATTACTACGAGGAAGCCTGGATTATTTTATATTAAATTGAATGTGTGTAGAATGTTTTTTAATGCAATTAGTGTGTAGCATCCAAATTAATACAAATAGTGTGTAGCATCCTAAGGACCTTATTGAACTGAACTATAATGGCCAATGTCCTGCAGTTTTCATTCTACAATGATATTTCTTCCTCTCTGAAATGTCATGTTGGTGACTGGGAATATTTAAAATGCTCTCGATTCATGCTCCGGGAAATATATTTTGGAATCTTGTATTTTGGCATTTGGAAATATATTTTCATTCTGTAAATTTTCCAACATGGTTAAATTGTTGAAATGTTTATGATTTTTATTTCCAAAACTCACATGTACACTTAATTGGCCTGGTGTTCATTGTTGTATGGAGAAAAACTTGCAATTTTTGCATAAATGATCCTTCTACTAGTACAGTTTTTTGCAAGTTGAAGTATACACTGGTAATATATATTTGTTGTATCTTTGATACTACTGGTTTCCTTAGTTTAGTTGGTGTTATAAAAATTAATAATTCTCTCTAAATCATTTTTTGTATTGCACCTGAGAGAATTCATGTATGTTTGGATTAGACATAATTACTTTTTGGTTCCTTCATTGGGATGACCATAAATAGTAATACTTGTACATTCTAGATTTTTAGCCTAAATTGCTTTATTCCCTTATATCCAATAATTTTGATTTCCTTGTGAGTGTTTGGTACTGTAATTTACCTTTCTGCCCATTCTGGTCACTTGTGTTGAGTGGTCATGCGATTTGACAAGATTCAAAATGTTGCTAATTTATTAATATTTTTGCAGGGGCCTTCAACCTCACTTGTAATGAGGGAGCTAAGAGAGACCTTGCTACAAAGCCTCACAACTGTCTTTGGAGGAGATGCTCTTGGAGATGATCTCTTTGGAGAAGTGGCATATCCCAAACATCACAAGCAATCAAAAGTTGCTAATGTCTATAGGATTGCTGCAAAAACCAAGGTTTATAAAACTTCCTGTCAAATTATAAAAGAAATTATCCATTATTTCTCTTCTTATTGACAGGAAATTTGATCTTTAAGATGAAATTTTAAGATTTTAAGATTTTTATATCAAGGTCTCTGACCTAACAATTTGATCTAAAATCATTTTTGGTTGTGTAAAAAGAATAAAGCATGTCATTCTCCCACTTTGTTTAAATGCAGGCAGCTGCACATGGATTGCCTATGGTTGCCACAGAATGGAGGACATGTAGACATTAAACAGGTATATTGAAAATTCTACCTTCAAAACTAAAAGTCTGATTGGATCTAACGTCATCAATTGCTCTCTGATTTTTTCTTACAAATTGGTTCATACTTGTGCAGACGTTGAAGAATGGTTTGCTGGTAGATCTGCATAATGACAAGGAAATTGCAGCTGCTTTGTATAGACTAGTAGCTGATAAGAATCTCTGGGCTGAATGCAGGAAAAATGGTATGAAGAACATTCATCTATATTCTTGGCCACAACATTGTAAAATATATTTTTCAAGGATTTCCCAATGCAGAATTAGACACCCACAATGGCAGAGTGAAAATGACTTCAATGAAAATATGGATTCTAAATCAGACACTGGTTCATTCAAGGATGACCCAGATACATCCCTCAGACTCTCATTATATGCATATAAACCTTCTTGCTCAAATTCACTTAATAACACTATTGAACTTGATAAGCTTCTTCAAAATGAAGATAATCGGGAGGGTATTTCTGATCACATTAGGATGATCATAGAGAAGACTAAGAACAGTTAATCTAAACTGCGAGAAGCAAATGATACAAGAAAAAACAAATATCAATCGAAATAATAGCTTTAATTCTATGGGGAAACTACCTCTCAAGAGAAGAAAGCGTCTATTTGATATTGCAATGGATTACTATGATGCTAGTGGAGAACCCCTTGTTAGTAAACTAGCTATTATTATCCAAGATATTATGAATGCAGTTCGCTCTACTGGAAATTTCCCATCTCCTAGATTCATCTTATCAACTGCATTGACAGTTTCAGAAACTATTTCTGTGCTTCAGTCTATTGGAGTAAAATTACCTGCATTTGATGCTCTAATTTGCAGCATTGGGAGCCAAATTCTATATACAGCTGGCGATAGTCTAGATTCACCCATATAACTAGATCCAGATTATGATTCTCATATCAATTATCACTGGGTGCAAATCGGCTGAGAAAAAAGCATGAAAAAACTGAGAGGTCCACAGAATTCTCTATTCCTAATGGAGGATGTCGAAGCATCTAACCCCCATTGCTTAGCCAATACAGTCAATAATATATCCACTGTAAGCTTCAATTCTAGATGTCATTTTTAGTAACTGGTATATGTTCTATGTCACTATAGGAGTGGTATTCAGCCTCCTGAAAATCTAGAAAAATATTGTTTGTTGATTAAGGCACATGTTTACTAGCTCCAATTGCATGACATTAAAATGGTGTTGCTAACAATTTTTTAGAAAGGAGTACAAGAGCTAACTTTATTTATTCCAAATACTAGGGAGCCATGACAACTCTCTGTTAGTATAATAGAATCAGGATTTAGGACTATCATTGAATATTGATTAGTCCTATCATCTTTTTAAGATTTTACTTGGGTACTGTTTTGCCAGGCACCCAAAGCACATGAACTGAGACGGAAATTGAGAATGAGAGGTTTAAGATGCCATGTTTTTTACTCTCAAAATTGTTCCCAGCTGTGTGTGTTGCCTCTTCATGCTTCAAGATCTCAAGCTTTAAGGTGATAAAATTCTAGATAGTTCTTTGCCTCTGAATTTAATTGGATGGATTTGGTCTTTGGCGAGTGCATGTTAAGCACTTCTGGCCATATTTTAAAGATTTTACTTGGGTACTGTTTTTCCAGACACCCAAAGCACATGAGCTGAGACAACAATTGAGAATGAGAGGTTTAATATGCCATGTTCTTTACTCTCAAAATTGTTCTCGACTGTGTGTGCTACCTCTTCATGATTCAAGCTCTCAAGCTTTAAGGTGATAAAATTCTAGATAGTTCTTTGCCTCTAAATTTAATTGGATAGATTTGGACTTTGGCAAGTGCATGTTAAGCTCTTCTGGCTCAAACGGATCCCATGCAATAAATTCTTATTGAGCGAGATCTGTATTACTAAAAGTTAGATTTGGTGATTTGCAGGTACCTGTATGTTCAGTTGGGCTTCGATATAGCCAATATGTATGTGTTTCTGGGGAAAAAGGAGATACAATCTATGAAGAGATGATTGGAGGAATGCATAAGACACTGATATTGAGAGGGATCGTCTATGATGGAAGTGAAAAGATGGGGAGGAGTCCTTCCAACTATGGAAGAGAAGACGTTTTCCCTTCACAAAGTCCAAATATAGTGACAGTTACCGTAAGTGATGATAAAGAAGAATTTAGTAGCCAAGAGATGATTACAGCTTTGAAAACATTTTATTGAGATAAATAATTATGCATCCCATTGTATGTAACCAGACATGTTTTTACTAAAATAAAGGTTCCTAGTAAATTTTAGGGAGATGAAAACTACTAGTAATGTTTTAGAATATTTGTAAAAACCCAACAGGTTGTTAAGTATTGAACTTTTACGGAAGTCATCATATCCATGAAAGAGCTACTAGGTAATACAATGGAGTTGGACTTCCTTCAGAGGTATTAGAAGTGTTTTTGTATTTGTTATAATAAGCGCATATATATCTGTTTGTTGGAATTGTTTTTTTTTGCCGTGTTAAATCTTGTGAAATTACTATGTACATTTTTTAGTTATTTGTTTTTTATTTTTACTGAGCAACACAATTTATTGCTTAACATGTGTTGTTTACAGGTAACCTTACTCACAAGCTTTGTAAAACATGAAGAGGGATGCTGCTGCAATGTGGATACAGAAGCACGTGCACAGATATAAAGCTCAACAAGCTCAGAAGCAGAGGTATTAGAAGTGTTTTTGTATGTTATAATAAGCACATATATAACTATTTGTTGGAATTGTTTCTTTTTGCCATGTTAAATCTTGTGAAATTAATATGTACATTTTTCAGTTATTTGTTTTTTATTTTTACTGAGCAACACATTTTATTGCTTAACATGTGTGGTTTGTAGGTAACCTTACTCGCAAGATTTGTAAAAACATGAAGAGGGAGGCTGTTGCAATGTGGATACAGAAGCACGTGCACTGATATAAAGCTCAGAAAGCTCAAAAGCACGTGCAGTGCGGATACAAAAGCACGTGCGCAGATAGAAAGCTCAAAAAGTGGGCCATTGAGTATGAAGATTCTG
>LPNX010963646.1:369574-381813 GCA_001517045.1 Pseudotsuga menziesii
GTCTTGTATGTAGATGACCTTCTCATTACAAGAAGCTCAAAGGATGAAATTGCCTCCTTGAAGGATGCAATGAACCATGCATTTTCTATGACTGATTTGGGGTTATTGAGTCAATTCTTGGGTCTCGAGATTGCTCAAACCAAACATGGAATAAAAGTACATCATTCCAAGTATGCTTTGGATTTTCTGAACAAGTTCAACATGAAAGATTGCAAGCCAAGCAAGACTCCCTTCCTTTCAGGAGTTAAGCTTGAAGAAGCAAGTTCTTCTCCTATGGTAAATAATACACTATATAGGAAACTGATTGGGTGTTTGTTGTACCTTACACATACTTGACCTAATATTTCTTATGCATTAAGTGTGGCTTCAAGATACATGGATCAGCCTCATGAAATCCATTGGAGAGCAGCCAAAAGGATCCTTAACTTTGTTCAGGGAACAAGGACTCATGGGATCTTCTACAAAGCTAAATCTGATCTTGATTTGATTGGGTTTACTGACAGTGATTGGGCAGGTGACAACACAGATCAAAAGTCAACATTAGGATATGTGTTCATGCTTACTGAAGGACCAATCAGTTGGTCAAGCAAGAAATAGAGTGCCATTGCACTCTCATCTATAGAAGCAGAGTACAAAGGAGTTGTAAATGCAGCAACTCAATGTTTATGGTTGCAGGGGTTACTTGGTGAATGTGGCTTTGAATCAAAATAATCAACTACTATCTATTGTGATAATCAAAGTACCATTCGAATCTACAATGATCCAATTCAAAGATAGAGAACCAAACACATTGAGATCCATGTCCACTACATCAGACAGCTTGTGCATGATGGCACCATTCACCTACTCTTCTATTCATCTTCAGAACAAGTAGCAAACATCTTCACCAAATATTTTTTGTGAGAAGACTTTCAACAATCTCAAATCACTGCTGGGGATTTCTGATCATGCTATGAAGCATGATTGATGATAATATTTTCAAATTTTTTTTTACTGTCCATGTCTAAGGGAGCATTTTTCCCACTGGGTTTTTGCCTCTTTCCTTGTTTAAATGGACATGCAGTATGTAAAGGGTGACTAAGCTTTGTTGCTAGGCCCTATAATTTTCTGATATTTTACTCATAAGTTAGGCTTAAGGGTGGGTGTTAGAATAATCAACCCATAGTTAGCTACCTTAGACATTAATTAATCCATTTTTGTCTTATTTGCCTAGTTTCCATATTCCACTCTGTGCAACTTGTCCTCCACATGTCCTAGATGGTCAAAATTGCTAAAACTGAGTCATGGAGTGCTTAGGAAACCTCTTGGAATCAATTCTTCTTTATTCCTAAACCTCTCTAGTGCATATCTGCTTTTTCTGCTTTATTGCTGCTTTTACTGAGTTTTAAGGCAATTGGGAAAGTATGACTAGGTGAAGTTGATTTGTTTTTTACCCTCATCATCCTCCTCTCTTTTCTCCTAATAAAAGCATGTATGATCTTTCATTCCATAACCTATTATCTTGCCTAATTTATTTTTCCAATTCGTGAGCTCCTAGGCAGATTTGGAAACTGCTTTATGCACCTATGGGGGATTTGACTAGATTTAGTAAGCCTGCTTTTGACTAATTCGAATGGAATCCCAATGCATTCAAATCTATCATGTAATTATTTATTGTGGCATCCTATGACTTGACAAGGTTTTCTATTGTACACTTATTCAATACAGATTAGTGTTATGCTCCATATTCAGTCTCCTTTGTGTGTAATTTGCATGTGTAATTGGCAATTTTTGTGAGTGTAATTGTTCTAACACCTGGGTTCAATTTACACTAAGAGAAACCAAACATATAACACTAAATCATCTTGAATCATACCTTATTATGGAATGTTGAAGTAGATCCCCATTGAGCTTTTTCCAATCCCACTTACGTTAGTAATTCACTCTCAACAACAGTAAACAAGACAAGCATGCTATATAATATGGTTTTAGATATACTTTAGCATATATAATCAATAATGTATAAGAAATTAAACACATCCATGTATTCAATATTCATTTAAATGCACATCATTGGATAGGAAAATATATTTCTATTAATCAAATCAGAGATTACACAAGTGACAACCTCTGTCGGCATGTCTGCAAACCGAAGAAACTGAGTCCTCCACCTGGGCCTCCACCACCTTAATCCTCCATCTCTCGATAGCAATCTCACAATAAAAGGTAATCTTAGGAAGAATACAAAGTGCTCCAAAGGTACAAAGGGATGCAGACTCAAGTATATGCAAGCAACGACAACAATGGACTATAGTTTCCTTACTCTTCAATTCCTCCCCTTCAATGTATCTAAGGGGTTCCTTATATAGTACTCCAAAGGGGTAATAGAGGGTCAAATTCGAGTGATCATGAGGCATATGGAAGCCCAAGAGTCAAGTGGTTCGGAAACAGATGATTGAAAACTCCAAAAATATTTGGATGTATGCACACATCCTGATGTACATGGGTTTGACGTCAATATCCACATATACACGCGAGTATGGGTTTAAAAGGCGTGTACAACAATAAACAGGTGTTTCTAGGGATGAACTTGGAAACATCAAAGGTACAATATCAGTCCATGGGATCTAAATATTCTATAGAGGAAAAGGGGAAGGCCATAAACATGTGATCAACTGTGTGTGGTAAAATCAACTGTAACAGATGCCCCCTGATGTGTGAGGTCAGAGAGGTAACATGATGGCTGAAATACATTATAAAATCCATCCCAGAAGTTGAGTGATGAAGAATCGGGTGGAAGAAATAGCCATACATTAGTATAGTACAATAATCAATCTCTACATATGACTGCAAATACATATAGCAGTCCCAGATACATAAGAGTACAATGGCCATGAATAGGCATGATATACAAAATGTGAAATGTGTGGTCATCGCCACATACAATATACAATAGATCAAAATATTCATGATGAAGATATACAATGGATCAAGATCTCCATAGAAGCTGAAGATATAGTATTGATCAAGATCTCCATAATGGCTAAAGATATCTGACATAGACTAGAATCAAATCACGAGAGTTGAAATATCATGAACACTAGCACGATCAAGGAGTTAGCATATGTGGAATTCCACCCAATTGGAAAATTTTATACACAAACCACAACGACTACATGTCCTACTATGCGAATAAAGGTGTCGAGGTCAAACATAGTAGTCCATCATCTGATTATCGGTCATTTATGCATACCATTAACAGGCGCGAGATCACCGACGGGTAATGAAAATGGGAATCAAGGTACTAGAGTGCAATCTAACAAGTGTGAATAGATTTTTTGACCTTAAACACTTGAAAGAAACCATTGATCAGGGGACATTGATGTATTCCCAAAAACTGTCGATGGTGAGAGAACCTACCACTAATGACTATAAGTCTCAAGGCACTCAAATGACTCTAGACTCTGATCCTAGAATAAATGATCTAAAGTCAATGGGATGGAATCCGCTGGAAGAAGGGAATTAAGGCATCCCCCATCAATCAACACGAGGTACTCAACAACGTTGTATAATGTGTAAGAACTTGAACAAGATGTGCGCGAACCAGTAATAGTACCGAGAATGGATGACATGCAAATTCAAGACAAATAAGGAATGGCTGACTCAGGCTTCAACTTCCTTTGAACAAGAGAATAAAGGAAAATGGTGACTGAATGTAGGCATCATAGAATCGATATGCAAAACTGGGACATCTCTACAACACAGGAGGCATCAACAAAGGCTCCATAGGGACTGGAAGCTTAACCAGTCGGTGGAGATAAACTCAGAGAAACGAGTACAGATCCTAAAGTCAAACTAATAACCCAACCAACGGATGTGATATATAGTGCTCTATTCAAAGGTGATAGGACTCGACTGCTGCAAAAGATAACATATTTTCCTGTCTGACTTTTTGGTTTTTTTATTTTTTTGGACTCTTTCAGATATTTTGAAAATATTGAAAAAAGAATAAAAGTGCTTCATAGTTACAAATCTAGGAGGAGATGAGTGTCAGGGGACAAACAAACTAGTTCCAAGCAGCGGAACAAACCTATGCTCAATGCAAGGAAACATGTGCAGGATAATGACACTCGAGGGAAGGTACCCTCCTGGTAAAAAAATGAGGAATCGAGCTACAAAAGATATTGAAAAAGGCTCTGCTTGGCTAGACACGAGACAAGATCAGGCTATATGGCTGATACTCAAAGTCAGGAAGCTGACATAAGGTTCAATAAGGAAAGCAAAACTCATGATAATGCAATTACAACTTGACATATACAAGGGAGTCCTGGGGGAATGGCCAGCATAAAGTTCAAGAGGATTATGAAGCTCTTTTTCAAGGACATGGTGGGACTAAAAGGGACTCCTAGACCTAAGAGAGGACTCACCGCATGGGTACCAAATGAAAAAGGGATTTCATTAATACACCCATGTATAGGAAAGCTCTACCATTCACATAGTACCACTTCTAACAACAGCATAAAGGTTCTGTGATACCATGGAATGGGTTCGTACCTAATGTTAAAATGAAACAGTCATAAGTTCATGAAAAATGAAGGCGGATATGAAATCCTAACCTATATGCCATTTTAGACATGATACCTATAATAAGAATGAAAAGATCAAAGACCTCGGAGAGATTGTGCAAAACATGGACCCTACATGACAATGATATAAATCCAAAATAGCCAAAAATAGTCGGTAAAGATTCCAAATTATAGGATATAGAGAGGATTGATCATGACAAATTAAATCAAAGGTAACAGTGTGGTGAACAATGGGGCATAAGAAGGAAAGTAAGGTGAAGACCCAATGTTCACGTATCCACTACCACCACCATGAGGGTGACCACTAGTGTAAAGACCGAGCGAAGGGAATAAAAATACTCCACAAATGGAGTAGAGGATGGAATAGACCATTCCTGAATCCATGAGCATGGTAAGGGGTTGTGATGCCATCAAGTCCGACACCAGGGTCCATACAAGGACTAAGGACGGGTGACAGGATATCGGGCATGCCAAAAATAAAAGGATCTGAACTCAAGAGAACATAAATATACTTAAGTAACCACAATCCCAAAATCCCACTAGCGCACAAAGAGCACACTCCTAAGAGAATCTACAACCAAAATACAAGAAAACTAAGGGGAGGATATGTGAGCTCCTAAATGCAGCAGGTATGTCTCACCTAGAAGAGGTTTGAAAATCTCATACACTACAAGTGGAGGCATGTAACCAATTATAGTGGCCCTTAGCTTTAATGTGTAAAGCGATTTTGTTGTCCGACCTCTACCTGGCTAGGACACCTACATAAAACCTCTGCAAGTACCCCCTGTGGTACCTAGGTAAGGCAACTAAGGTCACCCAATATAAACAATGCTCAGGCGAACAGTCGTAGGTGGGATCGACCGTATGGGCAAGGTAGCAAAGCCCAAAACTCTCGAAAGATCCCCTAGATATGAATGCGATCTTGTAAATATCTTCGATGCTCACAGAAAGTAACAAGGTGTCATCCCAATCACAAGAGCATTCATAGGCTTGTTTTTATCTCCTGTGTAAGAGGAGTGTCCTACGAAACACTAATTATACCAAGGATTTCTCTCTCTCACCTGGGAAGACACTTAATTTTTTGTGTTTAGTAGTCTTGGAAAATTAACTCACAATGAACTATTCCAAGACTCTAAATCCAAATATTGTTGGTGAACCCTATAAAAGAAAAATGTATAGTTCATTTTAATTAAGCGTTGATTTTAATTGGTTGTGATTACTCAAAGGGAAATCGTCGTGCAACTATTGATATGAAGACTCAGAGTGGAATAAAAGTGCACACCTAACAATCAATGCCAAGTGCAATCTTGTATAATGAAAAGGAGGGTATGCCACTACATGAGATGCATAAATATATATTCTTTTTCGGATGCCAATGCAATCCTTCCTATATGAAAGCCTAAATACAAATCTCATCCAAGAAATCTAATGCAAATAACTCCTCAAATCCATATGCGAGATGCAAGTAAGAATGCAACTACCTTGTATTTTTCAATATAAAAGAATGAAAAATGCAATAAAAGTCATCTAAAACTCCCATTCTCTGCAGCAAGTAGAAAACACAAGCCCAACAAGACACCAGAAAAAAAAAAGTAATGCACTAATGGGAAAACAAAAAGATAAATGACTAAAACTAATTCAAAGAAAAATCAATGAAAAAGCGATCTCTGGTCATGAAAGAAGCAGTCAACAGACACCATAACAACCCAGGGAGACCCAGCCACACTCACAACCCATCCAACAACTTCCCACAACATCAAACGCAACCAAAAGGGAGGATGTACGCAACTGTATAAAGAACAACATTGTATGTATGTAACTTTTGGCCAAAAACCTGCATGTATATGTGGATTTAGGCCAAAACACTACATGTATACATGACTTTTGGGCAAAACCCCGTGTATGTATGCGAAAAATAAAGTGGTAAAAAGAAGGAAAAGGGTCAAACCACTCAAGGGGAGTGTCAATGGATGAACATACTACTAAATGCAACACGAAAACAGGGAGAAATAGAGAGCAAGTCAAGAATATCAAGCAGATTGTGCCCCAAGACCCCAAAGAAAAACAAGGAACATCCCCAGTATGGTCACCAATTCTGTTACCAAGAGAAAATTCCTATGGTTTGGGGTGTACCACAACAGATAGATAAACCGCAGAAATAAATCCCTTCCCAATATGTAAGAGAAACCAAACATATAACACTAAAAGATCTCAAATCATACCTTATTTCAAAAGGCTGAAGTAGATCCCCGTTGAGCTCTTTCCAATCCCTCTTGCGCTAGCAATTCACTCTCAACAACAGTAAACAAGACAAGTATGCTATATAATATGGTGTTATATCTACTATAGCATATATAATAAATAATGTTCAAGCAATTAAACGCATCCATGAATTCAATATTCATTTCAATGCACATCATTGGACAGGAAAATATATTTCTATTAATCAAATCAGGGATTACACAAGTGACAACCTCTGTCGGCACGTCTGCAAACTGGAGAAACTGAGTCCTCCACCTGGGCCTCAACCACCTCAATCCTCCATCTGTCGATAGAAATCTCACAAGCAAAGGTAAGCTTGGGAAGAACACAAAGTGCTCCAAACAGACAAAGGGATGTAGACTCAAGTATATGCAAGCAACGACAACAATGGACTATAGTTTCCTTGCTCTTCAATTCATCCCCTTCAATGTATCCAAGGGGTTCCTTATATAGTACTCCAAAGGGGTAATGGAGGGTCAAATCCAAGCGATCTCGAGGCATATGGAAGGCCAAGAGTCAAGTGGTTTGGACACAGATGAAGAAAAACTCCAAAAATATTTGGTCTATGCACACATCCCGATGTACGCAAGTTTGAGGTCAATATCCACATATACAAGCGAGTATGGGTTTAAAAGTCACGTACAACAATAAACAGGTGTTTCTAGGGATGAACTTGGAAACATCAAAGGTACAATATCAGTCCATGGGGTCTAAAGAGTCTACAGAGGGATAGGGAAGGCCATAAACATGTGATCAACCATGTGTGGTAAAATCAGTTGTAACAATGAGCTCCCTCTTAATCCCAACCTCCTTACATAAATATTTGAATTCGTTGGAAGTGAATCCTCCTTCACTTTCAAATGTCAAGGTCTTGATACTGTTTTCAGATCATTTTTCCACAAGATCTGTAAATTCTTTGAATCTTTCAAATAATTCACATTTTTCTTTCAGGAAGTAAATCCAAGACATGCGGGATTAGTCATCTATAAAAGAAACATAATACACATACCCTCTTAGTAAAGTGGATGGAATTGGATATCATACATATGAATGAACAATATCCAAGATTCCTTTTTCTTTACTGATTCTTCTTGGAAATGGTTTCTTAGTGTTCTCCCCTTCAGAACGTCTTTTGCAAACTCCTTAATGATTGAATTGAATTTATGTAAAATCTCATACAAACTTGCTCACAATTGGTATTGCTTTGTAGTTCACATGAGAAAGTCTTTTGTGCCATAATTCACATGGGTTTATTCCACTTGTTATTAGGGATAAGTATGTATGTACATTTAGCTTGTAAAGTCCTCCCACTTATAGTCCACTCACAATTGCATCATCTATTGTCTTTCTCTTTGGACACATAAGTACTTCTCCATCTACAAAAGCAACTCTGAAGCCCTTATTATCTAGAGCTGAGATATAAAGTATATTATTTTTCAATCTAGAGACATATAAGACTTCCTTTATCTTCATAGACTTCTTTGATTCCAATTTGTGAAAGGATTCTCCCATTCCCTTGATGGGATATTGATAGTCATGTCCAAGATTTACTTTATAAGGAGAGTCTTTCTGGACAAGACTTTGAAAAGTGGCTTTATAACTTGGAATATGTTTGGAAGTTCCCCTGTCTAAGAGCCAAGTATCACTTCCATGAGAGATTGATCTAGTAAGGGATGAGATCAAGACATATTCTTCAGTGGAGTCTCCATCTTCATTATTCTTTTCTTTGTGTAAGTCATCATCTTCTACTGCATGGTCATGGAAATTCTTATGTCCCTTATTAATTTTTTCTTCTTTGCATTAGAGGAAATTTGGGGTCTAAAATGGGCCTTATAAGAAAACGTGCCAAAATAAGTTTTTGTGAGTTGGAATTCAAGAACCAATAGAATTTCAATAAAATAAGTCAACCATAATGGTTGAATTGACATATTTGTCATTAAAAAAAACTACTTTTTTTGTTCGTATTTTCGACATATCTCATTGTGTTTTTACTCAAATTTCGATCAGGAGAGCTCGTTGGATGCAGAATTTGATTCCGCATCCAGCGAGTACCCACACTGCATACTTTTGACGGACCCCGCTACCCCAAAAACAAGAAATACCTGAAAACATGTGATGATGATGTCATCATCACGTTTTTTCAGGTATTTCTTGTTTTTTAAGGTAGCGGGGTCCATCAAAAGTATGCAGTGTGGGTACTCGTTGGATGCGGAATCAAATTCCGCATCCAACAAGCTCTCCCGCTCGAAATTTGAGTAAGAAAACAAGGAGATATGTCGAAAATACGAACACAAAAAGTAGTTTTTTTCTTTCTTCCTCCAAAAATAATCAATATTATTTTATTATTTTAACTATTATTTGATTATTTTAACTATTATTTTATTATTTTCCTTAGGAGGCCCATTTTAGACCCCAAAATTCCTCTAATGAGTGGACAATTTCTTGCAATGTATCCCATCTTATGACATATGAAGAATTCAAAAGATGATAAGTCTCTTTTGTGTTTTGAGTGGCTTTGAAAATTTTTGTTTCTTTTTGGATATGGATCACAAACCTTTCTCTTGTTTTATCCTTTCTTTGCATGAGTTGTCAAGGATTGATCTTCATCATCATTTAAATTTTCTTCTATGTTGGTTATTCTTCATTCTTCCTGCACACACTCCTCACAAAGTCTATTGAACTTGGTGATAATTCTTGTAGAACATATACCTATGATGAAATATTCCCAATCCCTTGGGATACCATTCAAGGTGTTCATTACAACTTTTTCTTCCTCCACCATGTCATTGATAGCCTCCATTTTTTCTTTTATTTGAGACACTCTTGTAAAGTAATAATGCATGGTTATTCCCTTTTGAATCTTCACTCCATTGAGTTGATTTCTAAAGGTCATTCTTTTATGGATTCTTTTTAGAATTTTAAAATTTGTATGCCCAATAATAAGAAGACCACTGAAGAATGGAAATCATAGCAAGACAGAGAATACAAAAATATTTATCCTAGGAAACCTTCATGGGGAATAAAACCTAGCAAAACTTCCTCAATATAGAATCCAACCAAGAATAGTGTAATACCACAAAAATAACATAGACTTCTTCTCATCCTCCAGATGGAATCCTCTTTCTCTCTCTAGAAAACCTGCGTGAATTGTGAGTGTGTCCAAATGAGGAGGAAACCTCATCTATTTATACACATCAACTGTGAATTATATTAACCCAACTGGGTTGAATTCATATTCCCAATAGGGTCGACTTGTCCTAGTACACATAAAAATACATTTTCATAATTATTTTCTAGGTACTATTGACCCAAATTACAATGAAGGTTTTACCTCAATACTTTACTTGACCAATTACATCAACACCATCCCTAATCAAAAGAACAACATCTCTGAAAGGGAGGGACAACAATAATCTAATAATAAGTAAAATAGAGTATCTTCCATAGTTACATTATTTCAACAATTTGTAGTGGAATAAAATGGGTCTGAAAATGTGCTTCAAGTGTAAAGTATGGGCCCCCAACTCAGCTAGGACTTAGGTTGATGGCCTATGGGGTCCACCATATGAAACATAGTTATGGGTGTTGGCATCGATCTCCCTCTCCTGATAAGAAACATAGTTATGGGAAGTGACATCTAGCTTACAATCCTCAAAATGTGTTAAACTCTCAGTTGAAATGAAAATCATTTCTCATGTAACAAGAAAATTATATATATAATTTGTACCATAGAATAATAACAAATGGATATATGCACTTTTATGTTAAACCGATTCTATGAATATTCTCCCTTAAAGCATTTTTTACATAAACTAGAAGCAATTGTGTTATCACTGACACATTTCTCCTGGTAGTCTTGACGATGAATATTGTATGATATTATTATGATTTTAGCCAACATAAATAGCACATATACAACTCTTGTAAGAGTACTTTTGTTTATTGATATCCATAAACCAAGGGGTGATGACCATTCATATCTATGTGATACAACATGAAATAACTTACTAGAAATTCAATCAATGTTTACTGGATTATTTGTATACTAATAAATTTAGAAAGAGATCCTAACATTATCTCCAAGTATCATTCTCTAGATACTTCTCTAGGCCTCTACTAAAAATTGGTACCAAATGACTATAACTTTGAAACTCCACTCAAAGATTTTTGAATGTCCACAAATGAAACCAAATAAAAAGCTTTCCTTCAAGTACCCATTTTGATAGTTATGTTATAAAAATTGCCTCCCTTACATTCTGTAAGTAAGAATGAAATAGATAGACACGTGGACCTGAGAATCTAATCCCATGATTTTTATGGTTTTCATGGTGATCCAATAAATGAAATTGATGTTGAGATGCTATGTACTAGAGGAACAAAGTTTAGAGCTTGATCTACTAATTGTTCTTCATAATGGTTTTTGGGCTAAGATACAGATTCATCCTAATCTAGAGGTTATCCATGAGGATATTCAACATGTAATATCTTCAGTTGATTCTGAGAAAATCCTAATTTCTAAAGAGTTACTAGTGATCTTTGTAATGATAAAGAGGTAATAATAGCAACTATCATTCTTGGACTGCATGAGTAATTTATTGATTTGATAAAGAGTGACATTATAAATTCCTTCCCATATTTTATTTTAATCCCATTGGTTCTTAGGTATAGGTTTTTATGTTGATCCTATTGATTTTGGATGGAATATTATTTTATGATGTCAGTTCAAAAAGGCCATGAGTCTTCTTTATTGTTTTCTTGTTAATTGAATAAGAGAAGTCAGTGGTCATTTTATTGGTCGAAATCATAAGTACTCTTGGTTTATCTATTAATTGTATTTGTGAATAAATTTGTAAGGTGGATTGCTTAAATGATTGGTTGTATCCCTTTTGGATATAATAATTAGTCATGAAATTTTAGCATCAATAAGACAATTTGTTGTCAACTTGTCAAGTAGGCTAGTTCAGTGTAGAGTCTACTTAGGTGTGTCACTTGAGTTTTTTAGTCTATGTGTTTAGTCAATAAGTGTCATCATGAAAAAATTTCATGATTAGAATTTAGAAATGTTATATTTTTAATGTTCAAACAACAGTAAAATCTAGTCCACCTCTCACTCCTCTTACATGTTGTACATATCATTTTTAATAAGGAGATTCTAAGGTTCTAACCTTTGGACAAGGAGATGTTGTCCCACATGGAGCTAATGTTAACACCTTTTGTTGTGCCTACAAACTCTATCAATGCAAGGTTCAAGGTCAAGTTACAGGGTGTCTTTGTCAAGATGACTTGGCTGTTATCTTGATGGATATATGGCATGGTTTATGTTCTTGTTTCTAGAGGTTGATATATCATTTAAGGAAAAAGAATTAGAAGTATGTATGTGAATCCATGGGTATATGAATATTCCAATTAACA
>LPNX010963646.1:382022-410681 GCA_001517045.1 Pseudotsuga menziesii
CATAGAAATACTTGCATCAATTATTTTGAAATTGATCATGATTTTAGTATGTCAAAGACTATAATATCCTCAATGTTCTAAGACAATAATTTTGTATGATCTAGTATACAATAAATCTAGGTTCAACATTTTCTTGGCTTGAAAAAAAACAAGACTTTTTCTCCCATTGTGTTCTTTGGCTTCATTGATGTAATTGAATTTGTAGAGAAAGGTGATATTCCTGGATGACAAGATGCTAACTTTTTGTGAAGATATATTTTTTTTCATCATCATTTTATTCTGTTAGTAACATCTTTCATGATGGCAGAAATTCTAGAATGAAATTTAGTCTACCTGTTGAGACAATAAGTGTCATCATAATAGAAGTTCACTATCCTTTCTTCTATTAGTAATTGTTCATGATTTGTATAAACTTAGATTGATGCATATTTTTTGCTACCAAATTATGTGCTTTGATATGTTGACCTGTAAACTTGGGATCACTCACTTATTTTTGACAAATTCGCTTCCACTTGTCCATCTTTCGAATCCTAAAGTCCTTCCTTGGAATATTGTTGGCTGCCACAACAACCTTCTCATTTTTATTTTGTTTTTAATTAAAAATGATATCAGCTTCTCTTGTTAATGAATCCTTGAGGACATTATGAAGACTGACTTTAGAATCTATGATTTTAAAGGTACTCTCAAATTGAACACATCAATTACTCAGGTAAAATCATCGCAAGTATTTTAATTTCATAATTTTTGAGGTTTCTATTTAGCAGATGTTAAATCCAATTTCCATATAATCAACTTTTCATTTCACACATATTAACTCTTTATTATATATTGTTTAATGAGGATTCAGTTTCAGTTGATTGACAATGTGCTAATTTTATCTTGCAACCAGATCAAAGTGGCCTCTATGATTTTTCATCTTTTTATATGATTTCCTCATGAATTATATCAAAGCTTTTATAGTTTGATTTCCATACTAGGAAAAGTATAATGATTAAATTAATGTTTTATATAATATCTGGATTAATAATATTGATTTATTATATAAATAAATATCAGAACCTAAAGACTATGCCTAAGGGAATATCCAAACATTCATTTGAATTTTACCCTAATGGAATTCACACAAATTGAAACTATGTATGCAACATGTCTTCTCTATCCTAGATTGGATTAAAAACACGAATTATGTTATCATTCGACACTTGTAGATCATAGTACAACGAAATTATAATTGTGTCATTTCACTCTATCAACGATATTTCAATAGTCATTTCTATTTATAATGCATGTACAAAGTCATGATTTCATTCTTTCCATCGTCATAATTATGTCCTCTGTGTCATCATTTACCTCGTTTATGAGATCATAGAATGAATATGGTATTGTTTTGGATGCGTGGGTTACCGAAGTTAGGGTTTTTACAGGATGATGAATTAACCCGGTTTTTGTTTTCCATTGGTGTTCACCCTTAGCTTTATTACTAGCTTAGTGTAGCCATGATGACTCCTCTATGCAAGTTTGAACCGACTGGGAGCAATTTATTGGACATTGAACCAAAGTCTACATAGTTGATTGATAAAATTGAGTGGCACAAATTCTTCAGAAGATTTAATGGGCATAACATAGAGGTAAATCGAAAATTTTCCATCTCATTTAACGAGAATGTTTCCCAGGTTGTAAAATTGGTGTATGGTCATCTCCGAGGAATTCATAGTGAAAAATACAAGGTTGACACAAATAGGAGAGAGGTGGTTTAAGTGGGGTTAGATCAATAAATCCAAATGAAAATGGTTTCTTCTCCCTATACCTGAAGATTTTGATGATAAATTTGGGTATCCTGCAAAATATCTCAAGCCACAATGGCTTCCACTGTTACAGTTGATCATAAGGTACATAACTTGTGATAGTATATTTTCCTTTATACATTGTTATCACCTTAGGATTCTGATGGCATTCAAAGGATCTTTTAAATTTACCATTTTTTTGCTCAATAGCCTAGAAAAGATGGCTTATGTTGTTCAAAATACTATAGGAGATAAGAATCAAAGTTTATTTCATCATGGGTTATTAAAAATATTGATTAAATACCAATTGCCAATAATTGACAAGAGTTGGAACCAGTTCTTGGTTGAAAATGGCTTCGATCAATCTCAATTTTGGCCTCCAACCATTTCTAAGTCTCGATAGAAAAGGATAACACCCTCTGTTAGTGAAACTCCTACGTTAAATCCTAATGCAAACCCTTAAGAAATAAATGGCAGTTAATATGCCGTATCGAAGGATATATGAGATAATTTGGTAGAGGGTAATCCTAGTCCAATGGTTGGAATATCTATCAGTCGCTCGCAGCCTATTCGAGTTGTTAAAATACATACACAAAATCCTGAAGAGTTAGTCAAGTTCCAAAACACAGACTCAATCATGTTTGATGGAATTAAACCTAAACAGAGAGAGTCTATCTCTATAAGCGCTCGTTGATTAACCAGGAGTGTGGTCATAGTCGTGACCCCTACAACAATAAAATAGCAAAGAGAAACCCCATTAGTATATGTCATCAGTGACGATGAGGATACTTTTCTAAATTATAAAATTGCTCATGATAATGAATGTAATGAACATAGTTATGAGAAAAATAACCCTGTGACTAATTCTCCTAAAGATTTTAATGATGGATTATCTCCATGTAGATCCAAACCAAAGCCATCATTCACGGGTAATTCTTCACCTACTATGAGTGGGAAGAATCTTAAGCAAAATCTTAAATAGGTTCTCAAATACAAAGTGTCTTGCTTAGAAGTAGAAGTGAAAGAATAGCATTCCAACACATTGAGAATTAAATAAGAAATTAAAACTCTCAAGGGTAAATTGCTATTATGGGTGAACAGATGGAAACAACTGAAGTTGAAGAAAGATAAGTATAAGGCTGTTAAAATATCCTTAGTTGTAGCTAATGAACAATTACTCAAAGAGGGAGAGCAACAAAAGGTTAAGATCATGAAACTTTAGGACAAGTTATCTGAAGCAGGACGAAGTTATAGTTTACATATCATGACTTAAAACTTGTTTTGTTTCAGCTACCGTTAACATGATTTTGATCTTTAAGTAGGTAATAGGTGATTTGATTAGCATACCTATAGATTCAAATATTCTGTGGGCATGCTTAAAATTCATTTGTTGTTGTTTCCTTCAATTGAATATGATTTTAAATGAAATTTAATATGTTGTTAATTGGTTATTGTAGGTGTCTATTATGGATGCGCTTTGATTTCAATGTTGTTGGATGCATGCACATTTTTCTATCAAATGTTAAAACACTAACTCTTTATGATGATGTAGATGTCAAGTGCCTTCTTTTGAGGGATTAGCTATTCATAGTTTCCATTATCTGATCAACGAAACGATGATGAGAATCGTTTGTTTTATTATTTGACAGCTATTAAAAAACATGAATGTTTATTTTTAGAAAATAGATGTTTGTTTTATTATTTGACAGCTATTAACAAACATGAATGTTTATTTTTAGAAAATAGATGTTTGTTTTATTATTTGACAGCTATTAAAAAACATGAATGTTTATTTTTAGAAAATAGATGCATAGAATTCTGGAAGTAGTTGATTAGTTTTGATATATAATTCATGAGAATGACTTGAAGTGGGGATTCGAGTATGCATTGGGAGACTACTTACATTGGAAGTAAAGATATCACTTGTGCTGAAAATTTCTTTTGGGATTTCATCTATGTGGTACTGTTAAGGACTTGTTTAAAAATTGGTATCATTTTGAACTCAATATATATATATATATATATCCTTATGTTTTTCTTATATTATTATTAGTTTTAATTATGCTTTGTTATAATTATGTGAATTGTTAATGAATTACTCGAAGCAAAAACTCATTTTAATATTTGATGTTTATATTGTATGAGTCATGTTAATTAATTTTATTAATTAAATATGACTGTATAATATTATGTATATTAATTTACATATTGATTCATTTGTGTTTCTACAAATATTCAATTAAGTAACTAATTATTTTTAGTTTCAAATATTTAAACGTTAATTGTTCTTGATATTTTATATTTTGAGATGATAAATCATTTTTTGTTTATTGTTCTTTAATTATAAATATTATTACTAAACAAAAGTTATTTTTGATATCAACTTTGATTATCTTCCTCATAGTTATATCATCTAACTTCTTATCATCTCTATCATCAATACAACATTAACATAGCTAATATCTTTCTCTTGGCAAAGATAAAACCCATCATATTAGATTAAAATTCATTTTATAGTTTAGTTTTTTTGTTTTTAATTTAGCGGTTGTTAACACCCAAAAATGGTTAACTACCTCATCTACCCCATTTCATGGCTCATTTGTACATTTGCCTACCATATTTCCCTGAAAATCCCACTAAAATGCCTCCAAAAGGCCAAAAAACCCCTTTTTCCTCCAAAAATAACCAAAATTCCTCTAAAAATAGGAAAAATCCCCAAAAGGGAAGAAAAGGAATAAAAATAATGAGGAAAAAGGAGGAAAACCCTAAAACAGCAAAAACCCTAAACAAGCTGCCCTAAACCACATGGTTTCCAAAAAACCATGGGCACTCCATCACTAAAAAACTATAAATAAGCGATGGAGACCCATTATTCAACATCCACAGTCATAAGCATCTTGCCTCTGCCGAAATTATTCTCGAAACCCTAGCTTACCATCAAGCTACTTTCACCATTGAGAACTCTTTTGGCCCATTTCCACCACCGGAAAAGGAGAAGAAGCAGCTTGGAGCTCGAAGCCACCGACATCGGACCAGCGCAACGGACTCCACCAACCTCCTCATTGGAGGTAATATCAATAAAAATCACCATTATACATTTCTTTACTGTTTTGCTTCACGTTATTTACTTTTACTGCTTTAGCTTAGTCTTTATTTCAGTCTATTTTTGTTTACATCATTGAACTGCTACTAAGGATTCCAGATTCCTTAGTAGGTGCTCATCAGCACAAGCTAGGGTGAAAACCCTAGCTACAGCGGTTATTAAATAAGATGTTTATATTATAGTTAGTTAACTTTTTCATCCTTTAAGCAGTTTTTTAGTAAACTTCTTAAAACCTAAAATAAAGACTCTCCTTAAGGGAGAAAGACTTAGAATATATATAAATAAAAAGTTTTAATTTATTAACTATTAAATAGGTGTCATGTCCCCACATTTTGAAAATCAAAAGTGTTGACCTTTCCTAACACCTAGGGGGTCAAAAGATGCATTAAATAATTAACCTAAGAAATTTTATTAAAATGTTATTTTGGAGGAATGTACTTGGTTATATTAATTGTCATTATTAATTATTATGAAATTAATTATGTGGAAAAGAAGTTTCCATGTCACGAGGGCGCACTTGGGTGAGCCAACTTGCCAAGGTGGAAAATAGAAATTGTCATAGGACTGACAAAGGCCAACAAAAAGTAGTTAGACACAGAAAAAGGCAAATCTGGGCCAAGGGGTGACATAGATTCCATTTTGAAGACTCGATCACAAAAACTAAAGTCCAGAAAAGGTTGTCATAAGGAAAAGTAGTAACTCTGGGCCAAAGGAGGGTGCAGTTTCCATTTTGAGGTTCAGTTACAAAAGCATGCAATGCAGAAAAGTTTTCATAGGCAAAAGCATGCAACTCTGGGCCAAAGGAAGGTGAAATTTTTAAATTGAATGAATATGGATGACAAGGAAACATATATCTTATCCCATACATGCTAATTTCTCAAGGATGGCACACCATGTATTTAGGGTTAGGGTTTTAGCAAGGAAAACTTACTCAATAGGTGATTGACTTTCCCAACAAGTCACCAGAGGTTTATTTAAAGACAATTGGAGCTCCATTATTCAGTTTGGATTATTTTTCTGTTGATGAAGCTAAGGCTTCCTTGTTTAGTTTTGTGCCTCAATATCTTGGGATATGCGCCCCAAGGTTCCGTTTTCCCTTATCCTCCCCTCTTCTCCCCTTCTCATTGTCAGTTATACTGGAACTAAGGAGCAGACTCTCTGAGTTGATTAGGATTTTTTAGAATATTTAAGCCATCCAGGAATTTGTATCAAGTTTCGTTAATAGGCCCATAAGTTTCCAGTACATGAGAGTTCAAATCTCCATGTCCTTCCTTGAATTTTTCCTTTAAAATACATTGTAATGATGAATAGTGTTGAGGAGTGTTACAGATCATTGATGAGAGTAGTGTCAACTTTATTTAATGTAACTTTGTTATCATAAAAATTATCTGCAAATTTTATTTCAATCTGATTCAATATGGCTGAGATTTACTCCTTTTAGTCAACCTAATCTAGATTTGCATTGGTAAATCACTAGTTTTATTGTAACTTTCATATTTCTAGTTATAAGACTCCAAATAACACTAGTATTATTCTATTGATTCATTAACATGCATATCTAAGTTCCCCATTTCCAAAACAAATAATTCGTAACCCCCTTAACTTGTTTGGAAAATCTTGAAGATGGAGCTAGTGAGATGCCCTATGAGCTAGTCTCACCTTTACAACTTGTAGAATCGTATCCTTTGCCTTTGATATGTTATAAAACTTCATAAACCTCTTATTTTTGTCTCATAAACTTATAACAGAACCTTATTCAGTTTACACAATCCTTTGGTTGTTGGATTTGAAAAAGTCTTCCTAGTTGCACGGTTTGGTGACTCAAAAGCATGAGAGTAGGTTTCAATGGAGTTGATTCTAAAAACTAAATGGTCCCTAATTTAAATGTGTTATGGAAGATACTTTATTAGTCATTAATTTTCCTTCATTTCTCCCAATACCTTGCTTCCCTATTTGCAAAATTATCATCCACTTTCCCTTATTTGCCTAGTTTCAAGAGTTCTCTAATTAAGTTCAAATTTTCTTATAAGTTTTTGTTAAAATTACATCATAGATAATATTCTGATCTAATTTCAGATCAGGGTTATTATATTGGTCTTATATCTCTTTTCTTGTTTTATCCTATGGAAATAAGGCTCTTTGTTGAATAAAATTTTAAATCATCAAGTCAAGTTGCAACTATGAGGCTCCTACCAGTGATTGGAGAAGACCTTGAGTAGTATGAAGAAAAATGCTATGAAGAGCCCTCATGTAGTACCTCAGGTAGAATTAGTATGAGTGATGTTGACTATTTATAGCTCCTAGCTTATTATGAATCCATTTGGAAGAAATATACAAGTTTCAATGGCCAAATGCTCAATGGAAGGAACTTTAAGGAATCCTTCCAGTATTCCATGGAATACTATGCTTTAAAAGAAGAGATAAGGGAGGGATTATCTTTTCAAGAGTATTCACTCTTGAAATAAAAAATTTATTCATATATCCCTATTGTGGGAAATTCATGAAAATGATTGCACACATGGTTGATGAAGTGTGAAAGCAAGTGGAGACTAGATGGTTGTCACCTGAACCCATAGGAGGAACAAACAAGGAAGATTCATCAAATCCATCTGCTTTTCCAAGTAGTAAGAGAATGTTTGGTTTTTCTTCAAACAAAACTTTCAGTGGCCATCAAGATGAAGAATCGTCAAGTTCCTTGAAGAATAAGAGAAATGAAGTAGAGACAGAGATCCATGAGGCGAAGTGCAAATCACTACAAGCTGATTGCATAAGAGGAGAAGTTGAAGATTAATGCACTTCAAGTTTCTTGGTGGGTGATCTACAAATCACTGCTCAAGATGTAGGCTCATTTATGGGTAGAGAGACGTATTTTGGATAAGATCCAAAAGAATATTAAAAATACGAGTTTCAGTCACCTCGGGAGCCACATAAGGAAGAAGAGGACAAGGCCACATCGCTTGGGTGTGAACAAGAGAATTTGGTGGAGGATCAGGCCACCATAGTATCACTACATGAAGAGGGTAATATGAATAATATGTATGATAAGGGTTCTTATTTATGCAATAGCCATGTTTACTTACATCCATATGATTCATGGGAGGATGAAAAGACTTCACTTGCCTATGAGGACTGCAAAATGAAGGACAATGGTGAGGGAAAAGAATTCACTCCTAGTTTGTTTTTTGGTGAACACAAAATCAGTGCAAATGAGGGGGATGTTGTCAATGATGATAAGGGATATTTTGGATCATATACAAAATAAGAACATATATCATATCCGAAATCATTAGTTTAACTTCCTAATGAAGTGGAAGACAAGTCGCCACCAGCTCGGTGTGAACTAGAAATTTCGAAGGAGAAAAATCTGATGCAAATGGATGCACACTGTTTATATTTTTCTACTCTCTTACAGCATTATGAAGATCAAATTCCAAGGAATGAGGTGCTTTTTGATTTTTGTAAATATCACATGTCATTCCAACTTTAATAGATACCCTCCACTTCACATCATGGAAGTGATTTTGCAGAAAATTCAAAGGCTAACTTGTGTGCTAAGAATGAGTTTTGTGTTGTGGATCCATGCCAAAATAAAAATGGTCTTATATGTCAATTGTTAAAAGAAGAAGCCTTGGTGGAGTATCTTCTTTGTGATCCACATCATTTGAGCGAATCACTAAAGGAGGACAAAGAGAAGCTTATGGTAGCCATGAACAACCTTGTTGACATCAATGCCTTGGTGGAAAGATGTTGGAAAGATTCTAGTGGAGAGAGGGAAGGAAAAGCCTTTCTAGAAGAGTGCATAGTAGTTAAAGAAGGCTTAGAGGAAATTTCAACTCAAAATGGGCCTCCTAAAATGAATTAATAAAATAATAGTTAAAATAATAAAATAATATTTATTAATTTTGGAGGAAGAAAAGAAAAAAACTACTTTTTTGTTTGTATTTTTGACATATCTCCCTGTGTTTTTACTCAAATTTCGATCGGGAGAGCTCGTTGGATGCAGAATTAAATTCCACATCCAACAAGTACCCACTCGGCATACTTTGATGTACCCCGCTACCCCAAAAACAAGAAATACCTGAAAAAATGAAATGATCACATCATCATTCCGTTTTTTTAAGTATTTCTTGTTTTTGGGGTAGCAGGGTCCATCAAAAGTATGCCGAGTGGGTACTCGTTGGATGTGAAATTTAATTCTGCATCCAACGAGCTCTCCTGATCGAAATTTGAGTAAAAACACGGGGAGATATGTCAAAAATACAAACAAAAAAAGTAGTTTTTTTATGATACCTATCCCCAAATTTTCATTAAAAAAGTGTTTAAGACCTATACGGTATTTCAAATTTAAAGAAATTTCATTGGATAACACATGATGACATGGAATTTGAATAAAAGTTAAAAGGCCCATTTTGAGTTGAAATTTCCTCTAATGTGTCCAAGATGAAGGAGAGCTATATGAACTTACCATCTGACATAGATCATCTTCTCATGGTGGCTGAAATGTATCATTGTGCATTCAAGAAGGAAGAAGAAGAATGAGAAAGGCTCACTAATAAGTTGGAAATAGATAGTAACTTATTGAAGAGCACATAAATCTCCCTTCAAGATTCAAAGTTGCAAATCTATCAACTTCAAAAGGAGTTGAAGGTGTCACACCTTTCATGTTGCATGGAAGGAAATATTTTGGGTATAATGGAGGAATCTCATGTGAAGGCTGGACATGAGAAAAGTTCAGATTTGCAAGTATTGGTGAAGGAAGATACCATAGAATATACTGATTAGACATTTGTCTCATTGCATAAATACTTTCAATAGGATATACCATTCAGATATGCAAGAAAATACACTTATTTTTCCAAAGATTGGATAAGTGTGTACATAGTGGAAATTGAGAGCCAAGGTTTCGCAAGCCTAGCTTGTAAATGTAAATAATGTTTCTTAAGGAATGATATGGAAGGAGGACCCCATGAGGTTCCTATGTGGAAAGGAACTTCCACTTTAGAATATGTGGTTGATTATATCCCATGTAAATTAGAAAACATAACTTCTTATCCATTTATTAAATGGGTGGATAGATGCCTCACTGAAATGGAGACCTTCAGAGAAAAAAAAATCTTTGTTCATGCAATAAAGTTTTTTTTCCACCGGACATTGCCTTGACATGGGTGCAACAACAAAGAAGTGTTATTGATCCACCATACATATCCTATTATCATGCCTCCATGGTTTGGGAGTACCACTACATGGCATATTTTGAATCAACCGATGAGAAATTCCCATCTTGCAATCATGGTAAGTTGAATTCATCTCTACATGCAAGACAAAATATAACACCAGGTGAGATCCAAGCACTTATTGAGAAATATGAAAAAAAGTTTGGCCAAGCATTTGTTGATTTGAAGAACAATCATGAGGAGGAATCAACTATGGGAAAAATAGCTTAGGAAATACTATTTGAGGTAGCATGTAATGGTATTTGTTTATCCAAGGATTGGGTAGACAAGTATATCACTGAAATTAAGATTCATGGGTGCTCAATTCTTTCTTGCATGGGTGAATCATTGTTTGACATTCAAATCTTGAAAAAATACTTCATGAAATACCTCTATGGGTGGAATAAATCATCATGGGAAAGATGGATGATCACATCCTATATGGATCATCAAGAAAATGTTTCTATTCACCCATGGATTGGATGGGAAAATACATAGCATAGATGGAGACTAAAGGGTGTGCAATCTTGGCTCACATTGGTAAAAGTTTTATTTTCATTTGTAGCAGGTTTATAGATGCATATGTCATTGTTATATTATGTGAGAAGCAAATAAGAAATGTATGGAAACCATTGGATGCATTGGGTACAAAAAAATCTAAGGATTGGGTATTCATACATATGGCAAATTTATCGTCTTGCATTCATAGAAAGTGGGATGCAACAGTTCATGACAGAAATGAGCTTGCACAAGAATATGTCCAAATATTGTTGAAATGGTGGAAGATTTGGAAGTAATGGGTTTCCAATATCGTTATGAGATCCTGGAATTTCTTGGGGTGACATATTGCCAAAGGTGGCATGAGGATTTAGATATCTAGAGAGGAGGCAGTGGAATCCAGGAATTCTACTTAGTTACCTTAACATGGTTGAATTTTTTATGGAAAGAAGTGGTCATTAGAGAAATGACTATGATCAGAGTGGTAAAGAAAAAACATGGTGGACAAATTTTGCAGCACTATGGGGTGCTTTTGATTGAGCACAAGTAGACTTGGGAGGGAGGACTATCATGTCCCAATATTTTGAACACCATAAGTATTGACCTTGCTTAACACCTAAAGGGTCAAATTATGCATTAAATAATTAACCTAGAAAGTTTTGTTAAAATGTTATTTAGGAGGCATGTACTTGGTTATATTAATTGTCATTATTAATTATTATTTAATTAATTATGTGGAAAATATGTTTCCATGTCAGGGGGTGCACTTGGGAAAGCCAACTTGCCAACGAGGAAATTATAAACTGTCATAGGACTGACAAAAGTCAAGAAAAGGAAGTCAGACACCAAAAAGGCAACTCTGGGCCAAGGGAGGGCGTAGTTTCCATTTTGGAGATTTAGTCACAAAAGCTAAAGTGTAGAAAAAAATTTCATAAGGAAAAGAAACAACTCTGGACCAAAGGAGGGCGCAGTTTCCATTCTAAGGTTTAGTTACAAAAGCAGGCACTGCAAAAAAGCTGGCATAGGAAAGAGCAGGAAACGTTGGGCCAAAGGATGGATTTGTTTCTAAATTGAATGAAGGTGGATGATAGGGAAACATATACATTGTCTCATACATGCTAATTTCTCAAGGAGTGCACACCATGTGTCTAGGGTTAGGGTTTTATCAAGGGAAACTTGCTCAACATGTGATTGACTTTCCCAACAAGTCACCAAAGGTTTATTTAAAGACAGTTGGAGCTCCATTATTCAGTTTGGATGTTTATTATTTTTATGTTGATGAAGATAATGCTTCCTTTCTAAGTGTTATGTCTTAGTCTCTTGGGATATGCACCCCAAGGTTCCCTTTTCCCTTCTCCTTCCCTCTTCTCCCCTTCTCATTACAGGTTATACTGGAGCTAAGGAGAAACCTCTCTAAGTTGATTCAGGATTTTCTAGAAGATTCCAACCATCCATGACTGTGTATCATATGTAATTAAAAGGTCCATAAGTTTCCAATATCTAAGGGTTTAAACCTCCATGTACTTCCTTGAATTTTTCCTATAAAATACACTGTAATGATGCATTATTGTTGAAGAGAGTGTTATAGATCATTGATGAGAGTAATTTTGAATTTATTGGTTGTAATATTTTATCATAAACATTTTATGCAAATTTTATTCCAATCTTATTCAATATGGCTGATATTTACTCATTGTAGTCAACCTAGTCTAGATTTTCTTTGGAAAATGACTAGTTTTACTGTAACTTTCATATTTTGAATTAGAGGACTCCAAATAACACAATTTTTCCTCTGATGAGTCATTGATAGTCATGTCTAAGTTTATCATGTCCAAAATAGAGAATTTTTAACCCCCTTACAATTTTTGAAAAATCCTGAAGATGGAGCTAGGGAGCTTCCCTGTGAGCTAGTCTCACCTTTACAACTTGCAGAATCATTTCCTTTTTCCTATGATCTGTTATAGAATTTCATAAAACTCTTATTATTGTATTATAACCTTATAACTGATCATTATTTAGTTTACAAAATCATTTGGTTGTTGGATTTGAAAAAGTATTCATATTTGCACGGTTGGGTAACCCAGAAGCGTGGGAGTAGGTTTCAATGGAGATGATTATGAAACCTACATGGTCCATGATTTAAATGTGTTTGGGAAGATACTTTATCAGTCCTAAATTTTCCTTGATTTCTCCCAACAACCCACTTCCATGTTTGAAAAAGTCTCACCCACTTTCCCTTATTTGCCTAGTTTCAAGAGTTGCGTGATTAAGTGCAAATTTTTTTATAAAATTTTGGTTAAAATTACATCAGAGATCATATTCTAATATGATTTTAGATCCGATATATTACAATAGGTTAGGTAGTTTTCATTAGTTTTTTATTTGTTAAGTAGTTTTTCATTTGATAGAGCAAATTTAGATAATAGAAGGACCATAACCTACGAGAGCTAGCTACACCAAACACATCAGGGATTGTACTAAGCGCCTTGTGTGGGTTAGTTCTCTGTGGTTGGACATAGACAGAAAATTCATCCAAAAAATATACAATTTCAACTCCTTTTTTGTCACCCACGAGATTGAAAAGATTATAGGATAAAAGGCCAAAATTTGGATAAAGAGAGACCCATTTGTTTTGTATGATTAGGAGAAATGGTTTAACTATCATGTAAACAATGTTTATATCATAAAAATATTTATGCAATTAACCCATAGTATCCTCAACCCAAAGATAACATATTTGCAAGATACTTCAATGCGCTCTTTGAAGCAGCAACACTATATGGAAAAAACTGAGAAGATAATGTATCACTACAACACTGGCCTGTAGGAGAAACTATGTTGATGTAGGATTTGATAACCAATATCCCACAATGGAGATCAATGGATCAACAACCATCTAACAATAATTTCAGTCATAGAGGAAACAATAATGTTGGAAATAAAATATCCATAGGATTCTGAAACAGAACCAAATGTTCCCAACTTCTCAATAAGAAATTGTAAACAAACTCCACCAGAATATAGAAAAATACAAGGGGAAAAATAAGTGGAATAATGTTACTTTGGAGTGATTTAAGAAACTATCAACAAAAAAATTGACAGAGATAAAGAAAATTGGCCATGTTAAAAATAGGAAGATTGTCCACAAAAATATTAAGTCTTCCACCTAGTGCTCTAAAGTTACTATAGCATAAATAAGGAAACTGATCCCCAGTGACTTGTTGAGTTCTCTTAGTTAAAAGATGAATTTGACACCAACAATCTCAAAAACAAAGACCGTAGATCAATCACTACTAAAATCATCCTACTGTAGTTCTCATGCCATTTGAAGTGCTCTGTCCAGATGCATAAATATAAGACAACCTAGGCTATTCGAACCATGATCTTCAAAGCCTATAGTAAATCTCCATTGATATGATTAGCTTACACTAATTTGAAGGTTTTAAGTAGTTGATCCATGTAAATTTACATTAGCAATGCTACTTGGAAATGTTTAACCACATGTTTCTTCAAAGCTTTATTTTCAATGTTCACCTTTTCATTTTAAATTTGGCCAGAAACTAGCTTCAAAACAATGTTAAAAAAATATCTTCTTAGCAATTTTATCATCATGAAACTACCATGGAGAAAATATGCACACATGAAAATCATCAAGAGATTGCAAAGAGGTCATCCCTATAGAAATATCAACTATGGTACCATAAATAAATTGAGGCTTAATACAATGTGTAAGCAAATGACACGATCTACTTACAAGATAATTCTCATAAGCATGCACAAGGAAATTATAGAGAAGAATAATGAGACTAAATCAAATGAAGAAGTGAATAATGAATAATTATTATTGAATCAATGAATTGATTGACTATTACAATAATAATACATCCTTATGAAGGAAATAGAGTTCCTAGAAGACAACTCATGCTAGCTCATAAATTTGGTTTACTAAATATGATAAACCCCCATAGGTGTTTATAGCACTTTCCAACTATGTCAAGGCCCTCACAAATTAGATAAAGCATGAGTGAGTTATCATCAGTGATGGGAAAACATACTAATCCTGGAATCTAGAGAGAAAATCATGGAGGATGGGTTGGCAACAAAATATAATTGTTTCCTAGTTGACTAGCTTTACCTAACCCACTTAAAGGCATGAATAAAGCATGATAAAGATAGAATATGCAGGAAGGTGCGGTTACTAAATATGGCAATCAATAAGGTGGGTAGGATCTAACCATAATTAGGAAAAATGAACTCATGGGGTATATATGGCAAGTGTTGACCAAGTGGTGCAAGTGGATGCCAACTATCTATGCTAGTATGCATGAAATTAATCAATAATGATTAAATATAACTATCCTAAGTATGGAGTGGGTTTATAATATCCCAACACCCGCCTTTAAGTCTGAATTTATGATTATATCTCTGAAAAAATAAAATCCATATAGGTTCATATAGGTCCCAACAACAAGGGTATAGTCACCATTTACAATTATTTGTCCAGAAAAGTGAGGAAAGAGACAAAACCACATGGGAAAAATACTCCCTCAAGAAAGGAAAAGGCACAAAATTGAAAAACACATCTTCAATGTGTCTTTTTCTTCACTTGAATGAGATGAATGAACTGCTACTAGTGAAATAATTTGATGAAGAAATTGTGAACTCCATGATCATGCGCTAGAGTGTAGAATCTATAAGAAAGAAGAGGAGAGACTCATTGTAGCTCATCATCTGATGACATAGGAGAATTATCTGAATGCTTCTTGCTACTAACAAACTCAGATATGCAAACACAATGTGAAAAGGAAAATATATATGTGCATAGTCCTTCCCAAATAATACAAAAAATAAGACAATCAGTTCTTTGTATAGTAAATGAGTTGGCATTTCTTATTGGAAGTTCTGTGTATAGTTGAAAGTAGTGTATATTACACAAGTTACTAATTGAGTATCTTTATTTATTCATATAAGAGATGGAGATTTCAATATGAAATGCCAACTACATTTGTTAATAAATGCAATAACCTAGATGTTCTCATGTCTTGATTTCTCATTTACTACCTTCCAATGTGAGCATATTTCTCTCGTGTTCTACCAAAGTAGATTCATATTAAGTCCATATCTATTCACTAATAAGATGGATCAAATCCCTTGAAGTGTGTATTTTTGGAACATTTAAGATCGATCTAGCTTGGTAGTCTAACTCAACTATGTAGAACTTACAACTTACGAAGATATCAATATGTAAAAAAAAATATGAGTAAGATATTTATATTTGCATTGTAACAATATTTCTATGTAAATATCATATCCACAGTATTCCAATCTATATGTGAATCCAATATTTTCTTTTTCTATCTCTCCATCTAAATATTTTATATCAAATCTTGCTCAAATCTTGCTTGTTCATATATAAATAGGGTTTTGTTTTTGTTTGTATTTATATTTGGTTAACATATTATTATTTTAAGTCAATATGACGACATTTGCATTACCCAAGTGACATCTCTACCATATGGAACCATATGGAACTATAGAAGTCCCTTTCATCAAAAAGACCATTTACTAGCATTCTACCATACATTTTTTTAATCTTATTAAGCCAAAAAAAACTAAATACCAATATAATAGTATATATGTGAGAAGCAAGTCACATCTAAAACAAGGTGAACGTCTAGTTCCCATTGCATATTTGGTTACACTAACTTATTATGTAGGACTAGTGGCTTGTAAGGGGTTAACTTTATAGTGAATTGTAATAGGTTGTAACGTCCCCACTATTCATTATAACTATAGGAACAGTGGTTAAGAATTTCATGTATCAAAATTTCAGCCCATGGGACCATTAATCAAATTTAAAGCTAATTTAAGCTGCCCATGGACAACATAAACTGAGAAAGGCATATGCAAGTGCATAAGTAGAAAACACAATGGAATTAAAACTATATTCGCACACAGAACATACATAGACAAACATATTCATAACAGGAAGTAAATATAATCATTCCACATTGAGAAACGATAATGAATGCTTATCTTTTAATTGAAGAAGATCTACACAATTGGTAGCGTAAGACCAATTTTCCTCCCGACTATAAGTGTTAGGTATGTATACCACCCCAAAACCAACTCATGAGGTCACCAAAGTGAAGGAGACACTATGGGATTCTCTATCTCAACCCAAAACCCATTTGCTCCCATGCTTAACCAATATGTTCACCATTGAGCACGGCATACATCTCATTCAACCATCCCATCCATGGAACTCTCTTTCACTACCCCACAACACACAAAATCCCTACTCTTTCTATGCTCAACAATCCCTCATAGTACCTAACCCTTACAGTGCTCTTCAGTGTGTGCATAAAGAGTCCAACATATTATATGTTTTCAAAGAACTTCCTATAAAATAAATTCATGGCTTCTCAAGCATTCTAAAGAAGCAAATAAACAATGTGTAAAGTTTCCTATCTTACCCAACCTCTATGCTCACCTATAATCATACTCTTCTTTGAATGCCTACAGTTTCCTCATCACAATGCTAATTTCTTGTTATTTTCAGTATGGTTATTGGCAATGGCGAAAACAACATGAAACTAAATAGTGTGTGGATTTTGTATAGAAAATAAGTGATAGAGTCCAATGGAAATGAGAGGATTAGTGAAAAGACCATTGACATTACTTTTAACCATAGAAAGAAGAAACCTTAAAATTGTCGTAAAAGCATATTCATTTCATACTATGATAATTGCATGAGAAGACTTTCCCACCAACCTCATAAATGCATTCAATGATTGGTCTTAATAAATCAAAAAGAGGAAAATTGTTCATTTAAGGCACACGGAAGAAATGGATGAGTTCTATAGAGGACACTTGGAAAAGTAAGATTTTATCTCTTGGAATCATAGCCCCTTCCTTGCTCTTTACACAACCATCTTGGACCATTTGATTATTTTCCATAATAATATTTACATATCTTTTGACTCATCATGGCAAACCAATTGTTGATGTTTCTCCATGGGCAACAACGGGTAGTCAATTCCCCCCTACCAGTTAGTCATTTGGGACATGACTTAGGCATTTTCCCCACTGGTGAGCCATGCAGTGGTATATGGGTCAAACATTGATAAGCCATGAAGTGGTACATGGCTCAAGTATGTCATGCAGTAATACCTGACTCAGATACCAGTAAGTCATGATACATAACTTAGATAACCAGGGGTTGCAATATCTCTTGTGGAGTGCACCTACATGAATAGAGACATAGTCAAGACCTTGGATGACTATTAAACAATAGTCAAGGTCTCTGAGACTAGAAGTGACTATCAGATACTCACGTGGGTTATAGTCAAGATTGTTCGGGAACAGTAAAATCTCATGGAGAGGTCAAATAGCCATATACTTGGTTATTGGGGTAAAGTGGGACAATGAAGAAGAAAGAAGCCACTTTGGAAGTGGTCAGGTCTTGGAGAACATCATAGAAGATGGAAAACTCATAGAGAACTTCTCTAGACCGTAGAGGATTCCATAAGTCAACAAGAAGAGGTCAACTGAAAGAACAGAATAAAATAGTAACAATCCCAAAGAACATTGAAAAAGAACTTCTAGAAGATAAGTAGTGTTGAAGATCATGTAAGAAGAATACATTTATCGCTAAGAGGGAGTGTTGATGTTTATGTAGCATCTGAATATATTCTTAAGAAGTCTCGGAGAAAGCAGAAATAAATGAAGACAGCAACTAACCCAATGAAATGGGTAAATTGACCCTAGAAGGGACAGGGGACAATGACAAGTCCGTGTGAAAGGTAAATAAAAGATAAATTAAAAAATAAATAAAATTCAAGCTGACCACACAGTGGAAACATCTAGTGAAAAGAAGAATATAAATGAATTGTTTTCCACGCTTCATTTTATCAAGAAGCAAGCACATCTCTCTATCTCAAGTGGTGCACACTTCTCTAGGAGGACAAGCGAGGAACACAAGAAGCATAATCTTTTGGGGCTCTCTCTCTCTCTCTCTCTCTCTCTCTCTCTCTCTCTCTTTGGGTGCACCTACGCAAAGGTCATTCTATATATTTCTTGTATATCATTATTATGTTTCTATAACTAGTGTCGAAAACTGGATTTGACATTGTATCTTGTTGAAGAATCTTATCTGGATAAGTTGTTGGGTTTTTTTCGTGAAAAGGTTTTCCTAGGGTAAAGATTGTGTCTATTGTGGATATGTTTCTTTCAGTGATCCTTATATGCATGTGGTTTATCTTTACGTGATAGAAAAGTGTTAAAAAATTAAAAACATTTATCTGCTAAGAAAAATAAAATAATAACCACATGGCCCATATATAAATATTTACATTATACATGTCTAACCATTCACAAATTAGACTTTGGCCTTGAATTTAGTACTAGGAATTTATACTTGTATATTACATCATTTTACATAATCTGATTTAATACATTCAAAGGTTCAAAACTGAAACTTGTATTATATATATATGCTTTCTTAGTGAGCGGAGAATAAGGTCATTTTATACTCGTGATAAAGATAATATGTGTACATGGGTAGATTTTTGAGAAAAACTACAAGTAGAACACAACCCAATGTCCTTTGCCCTAGCATTTTAATTAATCTAATATCAAGACATGGACTTTTTTTAAGGGGTTGCGGATTATCATTCGAATGGATGGGTTCTTCCCTAGTATTCAGGGACATCTTCCAATAGTCACTTTTACGAGTTTGGGTATATTTCCATTTACGTGTTCCTTTACTGAGCCAGTCTTATATGATTTATCCGGCACATGTTGTGGCCATAGGGTGTGCCCAGCCATCTTCTATGGAGGCAGTAATGCCTTCATTTAGGGGCTATAGTTATGTTTTGGATTGGATCCATACCATAGTGTTTGGCAATGTTACCTCACAATCCTTTAATTAGCAAGTCATCTATTATATATACTTCCCGTCCATTCTGTTTAATCAACTATTTCGAAAACAGTGCAACTTGCACAAATGTTTAAGATCTTATCTAGAGAAATTCCATTACAACAAATGCCTCGTCTGTATGACAGAGTTACAAGTTCTCCTTTCCTTGGCAAATAGAAATTCTGAAGTCCATTCAAATAAGTTAACAGTCATTGAAAGAGTTGCAAATTATACCATCATAAGAGGAAACTTTTGATGCTTAGTATTTAGTAGCTCTCCAGTTATATACAACTTGATAAATGTTTTAATTCGAGTGTGCTAATGTGATCCAGAAATGTGAAATGCCAGCAAAATTGACAATGTGGGGTGTTTGGATGCGATCTGCCAGAGTTTGAGAAAAAAATCTGCAAGACCAGAGAATCTTCCTAAATTCAAAGCAAAACTAATTTCATTCAAGCCATCATATTAATTTGAGCAACTTTTTATGACATGAAAAATTCAAATTCATCAGTTGTAATCCTAATTCATTTATTTCATCAAGTACTTTCAAGAACCTCACTCAAAATGAAAAGATGCCAATATGAGCCTCAAATACATAGCAAGAAATAGAATCCCCAAACTTCTCAGCAGTTAACTGCCAAAAAGCAACTCCAATAGGTGGGAATATCAGTCAGTGAATTGACCATGCAAAACAAAGGACGACTCTATGAAGCTTGCAATGTGGAATTAATTGCAAAAATAGGAAAGAAAAACTACTCCAAAACAGCAAGCCCAATAGGTAGGAAATTGGAATATCAGTCAGTGAATTGACCATGCAAAACAAAGGACGAGTCTATGAAGCTTGCAATGAGGAAATAATTGCAAAAATAGGAAAGAAATTCAAGCATCTCAGAGAATGCCTAAATCCCTATTTACTCATTTCAGTATCTGAAAAACCGTTAAATTTTTAAGCTAAGATAAAATCTATTACCATCCCCAAATCATCCTACAGGATACATGATAAGAGCATTTCAAAGATCCAGTTCCTTCAGAAAATTAGTTAATTTTACCTCTGAAGGTAGCAAACTTAACTATTAGTTGAACTAGCACTCTGACGTGCTTATGTCTACTCCCTGCCTTTCTTGGACTATCAGTAGTTTTCAGACGAAAGCCATTCTTTCTTCCAAACAATAGAAATCATTGCTGATTGCCATTCTCATCTGGGATCACCAATAATCTCCACAAGAACACTTCCCATCCTTAAAATGATGGAAAGACTTTGCATTCCTCAAAACAAACTCTCTTCCAGCAGTCTTAGAAATGAACTTGACAGTGGTGTGACAGTCAACACAAACACGGAGATTTTTCAACACTCTTAGAGTTGTTCCAGAAGGTATGCTGATGAGTCCAAAAGAAATGGCCAGCTTCTCACTATGCCGCCAGAGAAGTTGCTGCTTTTGTTCCTCCTCCACGTCATGCAGCACAAGCTTCTGCCCTCATCTGCCCAGCCAATTTGTCCAACTCTGCATAAATCTCCTCTTTTTGTGGATGAATGTCATCTCCTACAACAAACACATGCATTTGGTTTTTGACTTGAATCCAGCTGCATCCTGGTGACTTTTTCAAACCCCTGTCTTTCATGATCGTTCTTACATTTGCTGCTTCATGCCACATGCCACTGGCAGCAAAAATGTTTGATATGAGTACATATGTTCCATGGTTCTGTGGTTGCAATGCTAGAAGGCGATCAGCCACACGCCTACCTAATTCCATATTTCCATGAATTCTGCACCCACCTAGCAATGCTCCCCACACAAGAGGATCAGGTTCAACTGGCATATTGTTGATAAAGTCTTCTGCCTCATCCAGGCGCCCAGCACGGCCAAGAAGGTCCACCATGCAACCAAAATGCTCTACTCGAGGAATGACACCATACTCTGCACTCATCGAACTGAAATATTTACAACCTTTGTCCACTAAACCAGCATGGCTGCAAGCAGAGAGCACACCTATAAAGGTGACAGAATCAGGACATAGTCCTGCTTGCAACATTTCCCCAAACAATTTGAGAGCGTCTATACCTCGGCCATGCTGAGCACATCCAACAATTATGGCATTCCATGAAACCACATTTCTTTCAAGCATTCTCTCAAAAACCTTCAGGGAGTCCTCTACAATCCCACATTTTGCATACATGTCAACAAGGGTACACTCCATGATAACACCTGATCCAAATATACTTCGTATAAAGTGGGCATGGACTTCCTTACCTTGTTGCAGAGCTGCAAGTTCAGAACAGGCAGCCAAAACACTGCCCAAAGTGAACTGGTCCTGCTTTATCCCAGCCTTTTGCATTTGGTAAAAGAGCTTCAAGGCCTCCCCACTATACCCATTCTGAGAATACCCTGTCAACATAGCAGTCCAAGATACAACATTATGTTCCACCATTCTGTCAAACACCAGTTGGGCACCATCAATTCTCCTACATTTAGCATACATATGAACAAGCCCACTCTCCACAACTACATTCGACTGAATTCCAGTTCCAATGAATTGGGCATGGACCTGTTTTCCCAGTTCCAGAGCTTCTAGGTTGGCACACGCACTAAGAACACTACCTAAACTAAACTTATCCGGCCTAAACCCAACTTTCTGCATTTCACAAAAGAGCTGTAGAGCCTTCTCACCATAATCATTTTGCACGTAGCCTGAAATCAACGTAGTCCATGATACTACATCTCGTTCAGGCATTTTGTCAAACACTTCCCGTGCAAACTCTATATACCCACACTTCGCATACATGTCAATAAGCGCACCACAAACCACGATATTCACATCAAACCCATTTCGAACAATGTCAACATGAAAGCCTCTGCCATACTCTACATCTGCCAGGTTAGCACAAGCCTTAACAGCAGTAGCGAAAGTGAATTCGTTTGGCTGCACGCCATTTTCTTGCATTTCAGCAAACAGTTTCAGGGCTTCCTCACAAATTCCACTATTAACATATCCTGAAATCATGGAAGTCCAGGACACCACATCCCGTCCTAAGATTTTGTCAAACACATAGCGTGCATCAACCACACAACCGCACTTGAGGTACATATTGACGAGATTATTCCCCAGAAACCTATCACTCCCACATCCAATTTTGATAATTTGGGTGTGCAGATTTTTACCTTCTTGGAGAGACTCCATTTTTGCGCATCCTTGCAGGATAGAAGCATATATATTAGAATCCACAACAATGCCATTCCGATTAACAGTATTTAAAACACTAAGCACTTTCTTCAATTGCCCTTCCTTGCAGAGTACGCCAATGTCTTCAACAGAGCCTCGGGAATGTTTTTGTTTATAGCATCCGTTTGATGTAGTGTTGCTTCTATTATGGTACCTGGCAGCCAAACAAGTTCGAGTTTGAGCATACAAGTTAAAGTGCTTGGCAACCTTCAGAATGTCTGCATGCATTACATTGGTTATATATTTCATCCTTCCAAGTACTTTTCAATGGAATTATTATATTCATTTTGCCCAGAATCTGAATCCACAGCTAAATCTGTGCTGCAAAAGGGCAGGGCAGTGCCATGCGGGACATATGAGTTACAAAATAAGTTTGGTAATACAAGGCTCGTTAGTTTGGATGGTGTTTTCCGATCTTAGGGTTTCGAAATCCCAAATCTGTAGCATCTTTTCAGTGAAATTGACAAAAAATCTACAGAACCCAGGTACACTTAAAATAGAGACGTGTTAAGCGCCCAGACGGGTTCTCAAATATGGGTTCACTCCAACTGGCAATACTTATAAGCATGTATTTTACGGTGGGAAGTTGGAACTCTTAAGCTCCGCACATGGAGTGAAGAAGGACAACCCTCGGCCCAAACTCTTAGCCTCCGCACATGGAGTGAAGAAGGACAACCCTCAGCCCAAACTCTTAGCCTCCGCACATGGAGATAACAGAAGTGACGGTGTAGCCCGAGCAGGGCTAAAAAACCCTCCCACGCACATGCAAATTGATATGGCGTAGTTTGCATTGGGTACAACTTCAAAGGGTGTTGTTATTTAATATTTAAAAGAGTTGTGATTTAATTGGAAATCAGTACTATTATTTTTTTAATGTGGTTAGAAGAATTCTGTGATAATTGTTAGATAATTATGTTTTTACAATTACGCTTTAGTTGGTCTTTGAGCCTGCTTTGAGCGTGCTTTTTACGTTCATATGCGAAGGTTATCTGACGACATAATAGTGGTCTAGATTAGGGTTTTCCGCACATGAAGTTTGAGGTTGAAGCGGAGCTTTGTGTACAACTGCTGGACAATCAATTAAAATTTCAAATTTCAACGGCGATGCCTGAAATCAAGAAGCAATTTAATAACCATCAATCAACCTGTGTACCATGCAACGATCAAATCAATGTACAATTGTTCGGGAGCATTGGGTGGACTGAGGTTGCGTTATGTTTTGTGGTGGAGCCGTCATGATGAGCGTGCTCAAAGCCACATGTGGGGAGGCTATGTATAGTGCTACATCGGAGATAATTGCAGCGTTGTCCATCAAGCACAAGTTAACTATGTTGTGTATGGTCGACAATCAATATCTTTAATATAATAGGATAGACTAAATTTGGTAGTTGGGAGCATTGGTTGTGTTACTCTTCATTCAAGTTCAAATGAGTGTGCAACATGTTATGATAGACATGGAGATCTCTTGATTTTTCTTTATTCGAATTCCAGCTTTGAGTATAAAATGGATTGAACATCTTCCAATTAGATATCAAGTAAAAATGCATCTTAAAATATGTAAAAACCCATAAAGGAAAGTTTTATGGGTAGGGTGAAACTTAACTTTTGCCAAAGTTCCTAACCGATTTAGAGGCAATTTTCGAAAAAGGAAAATATGAGTGCATGTTATCCCGCAATTATTTGTTACCTTTGCACATAGCCTAATTTCCTAAGAATGATGGAGATAGCCTAAATGGTGAAAAATATACATGAAGGTAACACTTTAATTTTTCGATGGAAGCTATATGTTTCTGTTTTTTTTTCAAGAGTGGGCACACTAGTATTCAAAGAAATGTTTCTTTTTCGTGGAAGTTCTACCTCCCATTTTGTTTTGTTTTTTACCATGGGAACAACAATCTTCGAAGAGTATATCTAATAGCTTGCAAGCTAGATATACCAGTAACTTGTGACTTATCATGGACCAAGACGTCCCGAAGCCCACCCGAGTGAGCCTCTATCCCAGGGGTCACCTACCCTTTGAACCTTGTCACAACAGGCCAATGAACAACTATACCCCCCATCGGTTTTAAACCTTTGACCTCCAGGGAGATAACACATGTTATTAACCATTAGACCCACTCAGGTGTTCATGTCTACCTCCCACTGTGTTAAGAACAAACTGACAATACATGAAATACACATAGGAGCTTTTCAATGTACTGATTTTTTCTACAGCATGGAGCCAAGTTAACAAAGTCAAGTCGCCTTAGTTATAGTGATCAACTATATGATATAATACTAAACACCAAAGATTGGTTCAATTATTGGAGGGAAATGAGGGATTTTCTTTGTGTCATATAGAAATGTAAATACCAAACAACTTATAATCGTTGTATGTACTATGGTTAGTCATTTTTCCACCATGTGCTTGTTGTTGGGAGTAACTTATATTTTATTTTATTTTTATAATAATTACATGATTTTCAAGTATAAAGTAATTCAACAAATATAGATTTGTTTATCCTCTCACATCTGTGTTCCTCCCAAATATAGATTTGTTTATCCTTTCACATTTGTGTTCCTCCCAAATATGAATATCACTTAAGTAACTTCGTCGTCCTTGTAATAGTGTGATTACTTGAATAATTTAAATACAAATACAGTATATCCATGCAATGACATGGATGGTTAATTGAGAGAGAATGTATTATATAGTGATGATTGTCCATGCACTTGTGTAAACATTTCATGCCTACTATTTGAATCAACATAAAACTTTTAATCAGTTCATACTACGTTATATACATTTGTAGATAGATCAGGGATGATTTTAAGGAACCATACTTATTTAAAAGTGTATAAATGTTGGCGATTATTACCAATTCTTAATATGCCAACTATAAAATGATTGGCGATATTTTTCAAAAAATATTTTAATTTCCAAGGATTTTATATCGTTTATATAATAATTTGGCGATTTTTAGGGTCAAAAAATTTTACCCCATCAAAATTGGGCGAAACAAGGCTTCAAAAAATGCAAAATGGCGAATGTTTTTTGGGAGAAAAACATGGAAAAATAGCCCACTGGGCTAAAATTCGCCCCTAAAATTATCCCTGAGATAGATGGTCCTTATCTAAGGAATTATTTCATCGGTATCCGTTAATCTTTTTTCTCCCATATATTCAAAGAAAATCTACCTTACATATTAATCTAAGTTTTAGGGAGACTTTGCTTGCAAGAAAGCAATCATATTTAGAGTTTAATTATAAGATCTAATCTACCGCAAAAGCACTAATAAGCATGATGACTTTATAAAGATAGTATTGGTATGCAAGATGAACTTGCCCCAAGGAGTCACAAAGAGGTGGATTTTCCTTGGTTTATATGCTAATAAGGGTAGATGATTTTAACATGCAAATTTACAAAGAGGTGGATTTTCCTTGGTTTATATGTTAATAAGGGGATGATTTTAACATGCAAATTAGTTGTTAGGTGCATTAGAAGAAGGGCCTTCCTTGTGTTTTAGTTTGTGTCCAATTTAATTCCCATCCCATCTTTTGTGTCATGTTAATGCAAATGCAAAGGGGGCACTACTTTTTTTAAAGATTAGTTTATACTTTTTTCTAGATTTAAAGCAGTGTTGTAATATAACAAAAATAGATGATAAATTTAATGGATAGACTTATTAAAGCAGTGTTGTAATAAGACAAAAACTGAGGATAAAGCAAAAGCTCATAGAAAAGCTATCCTTGGGTAAAATCTTTTTGGTCATAAAACATTAGTGTTTAAAATTATACATTAGGTCCTATTCAAACTTATTTGTAAGTGATATGGTCACTACCTCGCTCCTTACTGAACCATGCATCATTGTTGAGGATTATCAATCTCTCTTTTAAGATATCCATGAGAAATGCTTATGAAATCATGCTACACTTGAAACCATTGCTAAAGAAGGTACTACAACTTCAATAAAAGCATTCAAGATTAGTGGTTTTAAACAGTTTTTGGACCATCACATAAAATTTTGTTTTTTTATGGTGGAGTTTCTTCTCTACAGAAAAAACATATATATATAGTTGATTTATGATCCATTTCCTAAGGTTTTATGATTGAGAATTTTTTGGACATACCTATTAGATGTGCAAATGGGAATATAATTAACTATTGCAGAGTTCCCTTTCATCATTTTTGCATTGGTGATTCTTTTTTTCTCATAGACTATACACAACTATGTGAAAATCCTAGCATGCTCACGTGTACATCATACTTTTGTTCTAAAAAATGATGTTTAGCAATTATGCGAACGTGTATCTACTTCAGATACAAAACCAATTATAGTTTTATTTTCTAGATATCATATTGCTATCGAGTTCCCTAGGTGATTTTGTAAGATCCAAATTTCACCACTATATTGTGATGTGTTTGATTGCATTGTGATTTAAATAGAAACCTTGATGTTGTTGGGAGCAATGATTTGGGAAAGGTTTCCCAAGACATTGGGAAGGACATCACATCTACTTTGCATCGTAAGTTTGGGTTTAGTATGAGGGATATGAAATCTTTGACAATGTTGTCGGATCATTTTGTGGTCGATCATTGAAAAAAGTGGGTGATGGGAAAAATTCTCATATCAATATTCTCTTTATAGTTTTCTTCCCTCAGAAATCAATTATCTTTTTTGTTCAAGATTAGAATTGTATTGGGAATTCATTGATGTATGAAGGCTCAATGCTAAAGGAAAACTATTGTATTGACTAGGATAAAGAGGGATATTTCATGGAAACAAATGTTAGGAGGAGAGCTTATGAAAAAGAAAGACAACAAGAGATGGAATGCAACAAACTTGAAGGAATAACTTTTAAAAGTGAAGTTGAAACAATCTGGGTAGGGTTGAGATGCGAGGAGCGAAGTTGGTAGGGTTTTAGCTGTGCAGGCGTTCTGCGCGCCCCTCTCTGCGAGGCCTTTTGGCCGTGGAAGAAGCTCGCTTCCTTGAGTGGTTAGCCCTCAGGAGAATCGGGCAGATGGAGGCAGGCTCCTCTGGGCCGGGGAGGCCAGAGGGAGCAGCGACAGGAGGAAAGGTCCAATCGGCGCTTCGGCCAGAAGGACGCCGGCAGGGGACGGGGGGCTGTCTGCCAAAAGCCCCCCTCATCCCCTCAGTGCAGATTAGCTCTGAGAAGGTCCGCGGCACGATCGAGCTATGGAAGGAGAAAGCCCTGATAGGCAAATTTGTGGGGGTATGGCCCAAGGAGAAAGATCTGATTAAGTGGATCGGCAGCGTGTGGAACCCCAAGGGTCACTATGATCTGCAATTGGGCTCCAAGGGCTTCTTCACGATAATTTTCTTCAACCAGGAGGATAGGGACCGAATTCTGGAGGGAGGGCCCTATTTCTTCTTCTCTGCCGGTCTGTATCTCCGACCATGGAAGGAACGTTTCAACCCCGAAACAGAAGACTTGACGGTGGCCCCAGTTTGGATCCGGCTTTTCTCTCTTCCTGGGGAATACTGGGACCCGGACATCCTGAGAGACATCGAGAATACCCTAGGGGAATTCATTAAGGTGTCAGAACAGACGAAGGCCCAACGATATACATCCTTCACCCGGATCTGCGTCTATCTGGACCTCTCTAAGGATCTGCCAGAAGCCATAAATCTAAGCTGTGATGATGAAGATTGGCTCCAACCCATCGACTATGAGCAGATTCCTTTTAGGTGTCGTCACTGTCATGTGTATGGCCATCTAGGGAGGAACTGCCCGCAAATGGAACCCAGGATAGCTGCCACAGACCCAAAATCGGTTAAATCAGGAGCGACACAGGAGGGTTTTACCCAGGTTAAGAGCCGTAAGAGGAACAGGGCTCAGGGGCAGGTAAACCCTCGGAAAGAAGCCCCCCAAAAGGAGATTCGGTCCAAGAATGCTTTCGAGACCCTTGAAGGCATGGAG
>LPNX010963646.1:413934-567091 GCA_001517045.1 Pseudotsuga menziesii
ATGGCAGGTAAGGATGTGCTGAGATGGGGTTATATGGAAAAAGGGACTTTTAGTATAAGAGAAGCTTATAACCTCCGCATTGGCCATGACGAAGAGGAAAAGGACTTATGGGAAAAGATATGGACGCTCAACTTATGGCCTAAGGTCGCCACTTTTGCCTGGCTTACTGTTAAAGTCCGCATCCTCACAAGCGAGAATCTGAGGAAAAGGGGAATTCATGGCCCATCCCGTTGCTGCCTTTGTTCGCAGGCGGAGGAAACCACTAATCACCTCCTGGATAGCTGTCCGTTCGCTGCGGCCATCTGGGACAAGGGAGCTGAAGGTTTCAGAAGAAGTGATAGGAAACGGGCCCAGCCGGCTAGAACGCTAACCGAATGGAACCCAAAGATGTTCAAAAACAGAATTATCAGGACCATCTGGAATGCATTACCTGGAATGATCATGTGGTGCATTTGGAAAGAGAGGAACGGTCGAATTTTTCGGGGCGAAAGCTCCAATCCAGACAAGGTGTGGCAGACAGTGCGGGCGAACCTTCTGGCCTCTGTTAAAAGTATGCAATGGCATGACGAGGACAAATTAATTCCTGCAGACGAAAGCCAAGTCGGAGAATTCTGGAGCCTGAATAAACTTCAATTGGACGAACTCCGGATGCGCCCAAAGCCCCTCCAGCCAGACAGCCCGAAATCCTGGTCTCCTCCGTCTCCCTTGATTTTCAAGCTAAATTTTGACGGGGCGTCCAGGGGAAACCCGGGACCAGCTGGTTTTGGTGGCCTGTGTAGAGACGCAGGTGGTAAGATTCTCTTTGTCTTTCTGGGGGCAATCGGTCATGACTCCAATAACTTGGCAGAACTTGAAGGGTTGCTCGAAGGTATGCACTGCTTGGTACGTAGCAACAGTTTCCCGGCGATAATAGAAGGTGACTCCCGGATCCTGATCCAGAATGCCCGTCGGCTAGCATATGGTCGAGTCAGCGGACAGGTGGCGACCAGCTGGAGGCTGGCTAGCCGTCTGGCAGAACTTCGAAGCCTGATCCACAACCACCCCGCGGTTTCCTTTTCTCAAGTCCGTCGGGATGCCAACAGGGTGGCAGATCAGCTAGCGAATGCAGGGGTCGAAGGGGAGCTGGGCACCCAATGGGGCCCTCTGGAGACTTTTGAAGGTGCAGAATGGATTAATAACTGCTGACAGTTGGCAGCGCGAGATCAACAGGGCGGTACTCCACTCACACGCCCCCGCGACGTGGAAGGCACGGATGTCAGTCGACGCGAGCACGCCATGACGATCAATCACCACGATGAAGGCTAGCATTAATAAGGATAGCTATCAAGGACAGAGGTGGCTGTCCTGGAGCATTTAATCTAACCTCCAAATCGTTAATGGGGGAATGATTGCGGAGAGGAGGGACGAGATATTTGACAAGGCAATCCTCTCATCCAGATTGCCCCCTATGGGGAAAGGTACGAAGGTACGTTTTCGCGTCAGGCTAATGACGATGAACGGGTTCAAGCCAGATGAGTCCATAATGCCTCCACCCCCTTTTTATTGCCCGCTCGGCTGGCCATCCTCCCATCGATCCTCTGCTGTGTTCTCCTCCTTTTGTTTTCTCTCCTGGTTTCCCAAGCGGCTTCTTGTCCAGATCCAGAAAGGGATCACGAGTCGTGACTGTCGGGGTGCTCGCAAGTTTTTCATTCTCCAGTTGTAAATGGCTCCGCGAAGGCAATTGGTGAAGGGCAAAGCCCGTGCGGACCCCGAGCAGGCGGCAAGTGCTGTGAATCATCATCGTAGGAAGACCCGAGCCTAGCTTCAGGCCCAAGAGGAAGCAGAAATATTTAAGGACAACATCCCCCTGGCAATTCGCCGTGAGGTGGAAGCTATTGCAGAGGATCTCTGGACCTCGGTGCGAAGCATGCCCAAAGACGAGCTTCGACGCGAGGTGGCGGATTGGGTCCTGGACCCTGGCTCCACTGCGGGTCGGGCAGCGGCCTATGATCGTTTGTTAATGCAATACTGGGTGAACATGAAACTTGTGGGACACTCTTTTATGGAACGGGAAGCGAAATCCGCCAGAGATGAGGAACCAGTTCGGGCATGGAAGCTTCATAATGAGGATTGCCACCTTATTCATCAGAAGATAGACATTCTGGCCTCTCGCCTGGGCGTCTCCTTCTATGCTGCAGGCAAGGCTCCTGAGGAGAGGGCTCGCCCTAGAGCGTGTTGCGACCAATGTGGAAAAAAGAAAAGACGGGCCTCTTCTCCTGCAGCAGAGCCCACCCCTTCGGGAGCGTCGCCAGTCCCTGCCCAGGCTTTGCGATCCGGCTTACCTTCGGCGTTCCAGAAATTCGACTAAGGGTGGTGACCGGAAGATCGTCTTCGCAGCTGTCTCATCGTTTTCCTGGTTCGGGTATGCATTGGTCAACTTATGCGGTAGTCCTGCTCTTTCGGCTCATAGAGTCTTTTGTTTTGTGTTTTTCCCGTCTGAAAGGTCGGGCCTGCGTGCCCTCTTGATCAGGAAATCTTAGGTGGTCATAGGGGTTTTTGTTTTTAAATGAACAGTGCATAGTAAGTCCTGCAGGAGTTTTTTGAGCCTGAATATGTAATTGGTAGTACTCTGTATATGATCGGCTCTAGTGCTGGAGGCACGTACAGCCCGGCAGGGACTCTCTAGGAGTTCGGGGCTGCTAACTCTGTGTATGGACGCTTTGTAATCCCTCTGTTTTCATAATATGATGTTTTTATTTACAAAAAAAAAACTTTTAAAAGTGAAGTTATGATGCCTATAGCCTAATTTCCTAAGAATTATGGAGATAGGCTAAATGGTGAAAAATAAACATGAAGGTAACACTTTCATTTTTCTATGGAAGCTATATGTTTCTGTTTTTTTTCAAGAGTGGGCACATGAAGTTGGGTCCACCTTTTTATGCCATTAGATTTCAACATTCCAAAATAAAATGCTTCGTTGTTTTTGTTATAACTTTTGATTTCCTTCACCATTTTTAAAACAAATTATATGGTACACTAGAAGAAAGAGAGCAATATACACTCATATAAAAAATTCCAAATTTCATTAAGTTATGCCCCTAAAGTGCTACACATGCACACAGTGTCCTTTTTTCATGGTTTTCTAACTTCAATAAATCATAAAAAAATGAAAAAATCATGAATAATTAAAAAAAAAAGTCTTGCACTAGTACAAGTTGTCCTCTACATATGTCAATTTGTTTTTCAAACATACTATCAAATAGTTCATATAGTGATGCACAAGTACAAACATATACGTTATATTGTGCTGAAAATTTAAAAAACCAATTTCAAAGAAAAAAACTAATTTTATAAACAACAACATGAAGTTTCTAAAAGTAAAATTTATATATTATCAAAGCTTATTTGATTTCCTATATTTTGTCATTTCACATCATCTTAAAATTCAATATGCAAGTGCCTCTAATTGCCTCTTAAAGTTAGGGGTTTCTATTTTTTCAGTTTTATGTGGCAACTAAAGTGTCTTCAAAGGAGCTCATAATTGTCCATCAACTCTCAAGTCTTGTTTACCTTATCAGATCTAGTTTTTTTTTTTTTGGTTCAAGATCAAAGGGTGATGTAATGTTTTTTTCCTAAAACTTGTCTCAACTTATTGATGAAATATCAGAAAGTCCAAAGAAAAAGAGTGGAGGGAAAGGAAGATTGAAGATGAACAAATGGGGTTATTTTAATGCTAAAAGAATAGAAGCAATATAATGAGTCTTCTTCACCACTTAGCAATTGGCATTGTTTGTCGACTTTGACAGGTTCAACATTGGCTTCCACAAGTCTGAACCTCAACACAACACTAGTACAAAATGAGGAATTAGTGACTACGTGACTAAAAATTCTAGTCACCATAGGGTTTTCAAGTGATTTACTACTAAATATGAGCAATTTTGATTGACCCAACTATAAACGACTAAAATTAACGACTAGTTTAGTCACCAGTTAACAAATATGACTAGATAATAAGTGAGAGAGTTAAAAGTGACTAACATAAATGACTAATTTAGTCACGACATAAAAAATGACTAGATAGAAGAATATTAATTAGTCATTTATGTTAGTCATTTTTAATTGTGCAAGTTATATTTCATGTGTTGTCATGCCATGGTCAAGTTGAATTGGTAGCATAAAGCTTGTTGCATTATGCATATTCATGTCTCCATTTTGGTATAACTCAATTTATCTAATCTCATCGATCATGTCATATTTCATTTTCCAAATTCCGATTCTGTTTGACCATCTTGCTAATCAGTTAAAATTTCAGCAAGTTAAAGTCTTTTGATCTTGACAGTGAAATTAATAAAAAATTTGTCCACTAATAAATCGCCATTGACACCTACCCATCAGTGTCATTGTCACCCCTATTCTCAAAAAGTTAAGAAGTTCCCCCTTGATTCCCATAGTTATGAAAACGACAATATCTTTTATTTTAATTAAAAAATCCTATCTCTCATTTTAATGATCTCTTGCCATTTTTAAATTTAAAATAATAAGAAGAAGAAGTTTTCATCTAATTCAATAGGTTTTTAGCATATAATAATTAATATAACATGCGTTTCATATATAAATATATTATAGTTAAACATTATATAATATATTAATATTAAAAAATTAAATTTCTATTCATTTATTTTGATAGAAATATAAATTAATTAAAAATGTATGAAATTTTTTTGGGTAAAATAAAAATTAAGAGGACCGGATTCTAATTATGATGTTTACTAAGAATAGCTTCCATTTTAAATTCCATGGTTGCAATAGCCTAATCTTCAATAGTTGGAGATAAAGATAAGACATTACCCTCTTTCATGGTTAAAATCAATTGCATTTTGTGGTTATAATGAATTGATAGTTATAATGAACGGAGGGGAGAAAAGAATGCGGATCCTAGTTCGCCATGGACGTTCAACAGATTGAACATGGCATTGGTAGGGAAGGGCCCAAAAGCGCATTAACTGAGACCTTTGACCCCTTCAGGCACCAGACCAGGTTGAATCCATTACCATCCCCAAATACCATGTCTGCACCTAGGATTTGAACGAACTATGGATAACCGATAGGGATGCTGGTGCTGGAACAAATGAAACTAAGTGCATGGGAATGGCTGGCTGAATTAGGATTGATGGGATTGCTTGCTAGCAAATACAAAAGTGAGAACTGTTTTTGCTTACAATTCCTGAGCACATGGAGAAAGGTCTCGTCCACCTATCCAAGGTGCTTCACATTACGATTCCTGAGAACACAGAGAAAGCTCTTCTCGACCTATCCAAGGTGCTTCACATTCTCTATTTTTTTATTTTGAGGATTTATAAATTAAATATTTTTCATTAAAACCCATCAGTCGCATTCTTCCTTTGAAACCCTATATTAAGTATTTTCATTGTGAAATTTTGGTTGTAAGATCGATTGCTTTTAGCAATTGTGGAGTTTCTTTAGTTTTCGGTTCCTTCTATGTATCGTGACTAATATTTTTTTGGAATATTAGGGTTAGGCAATTGATTGTCTTGGGCATTTTTTCTATCATTAGACTTCCTGTTGGTCTCATCCTACAAATTCTAGTTGTAAAGCAACAATATTACAGGATCTTACTACCTTTGTCCCTCAAGATTAGTGTGATGTAGTTGAATACAATTCAGATATTAAGGATTTCTATACATGAGCTCTAATTACCTTTGATGGTAGCATACATTTGAGGGCAGCAAGGGCATTGTCTCATCTCCAAGGAAAAGTGCAAGTTCTTTCCGTATACCTTGGCAAAATATTACCTGTCAACAAACATATTACAACACAGTTTTATGTCCTGCCCCAATCTACTATGTACTAAGGACCGAGTTACTAAGTTTGATTGACTCTTTTCAACAACAAAATGCAGGTAATGGTACTGATACCACACACAATGGTATACAGTGGTGCACGAGGGCACAAAATGGTGTACATTAGACTTTCAGAGTGTTTCCTTGAGGGAGACCTCCTGACAGAGTCCTTAACTTTGGATAGGTTTGAACTTGATATTTTGTCAAACACTTGTGTGGAATGTCACTGACTGCTGTAGACTTCATGTAGGTGCCTTAAAACCAGATCTGATTTGTTGTATGCTTATTTTGGGATGTTAATCGTACATTCTAGAATTCAAATAAATTCCATATTAATATGGAAAGAAATCTTAAAACAAATGCAAATGAGATTGTAACATCCCCTCTTGTACTCTTATTCTTCAGTAATAAAAAATACAAGGTAAATGTAAAGGTGCAACTTTTCGGTGAGAAACTCAAGGTTGGTAAAATCATTGTAAGTAATGTCATGTTAATTTCTTAAATTGTGAATTGCTTTAGTAGACGTAGGAGACTGAGGGTTTGACTCGATTGAACTAATGGGCATGAATCCACTATGGAGAGGTTGAATGGTTGAGAACCATGAGTTGGATGATCAGTGTGATATTGGTGTTTCAAGCACTAGAAGAAGACTTAACCAATCTTGATGATCTAAAGAATTGTAAGCTTCCTTATAAGTTGAGAGAGATCTTGAGTAGACCAATTTGCTAATTGGTGGCAAGTATATAAGGGACCTTATTATATTGTTTAGTTAGAATAAAAAGTTGATTATTATTAGATTAAATGATTGTCCTATTGTGATAACTCTCATCTTATGGAATCAAGTCTCAAAGCATGTTCTAAAAACTTTTGATAAGATGTCAACAAAATAGAAGGAATATTTTATGTAATTATAATTATATATATTGTTTATTTTAATTAAATTGTGTTATCTTTATAACAATGAATTGTATTATAAGTTACATGTCACAAGAGCGTTTTAAATAGGTTATCCTATTAAGAGCCACAATTACTAAATACATATAGGTAAATATGTAAACATATTAAAAGAGTAATTTTTTAATCAACTATTGAAACCATTATACAAATGTGTATATATTATAAAGGATGGATGAGATGTTGTGTATAATATGCATCCTTATGAGATCGTAGAGTGGTTTTAGATAGGTAATCTATATCTTTTAATATTAGAAATTAAAGAAAAGGGAAAAACGGTTAAGAAACTATTGGGATTTGTCTCTTTGGAAGAAGAGGGCATGAGGGAGGCGGTAGCAATTTTGTCTGGGGAGTTATTTCTCCTTCACATTTTTGCGATCTACGTGGAGTCAAGGGACTCACAGATAATGTGTAAGAGGATGCTAATACAAAACCAAAAATAATAGAAAGAACATAAGTGTTTTCAAATAATGGGACAATATAACCTCTGCAGTAAAGAAGAGCCAGAATCCACACCTTGCGCTTGATCGAATCCAGTGGGATGGATAGTGTCAAACTTTGTCGAACCTCAGATAAGTAATATACACATTTTTGTTTTGTTAAATGCACAACTGAAAAGAGTCCAGATAAAATATGTCTATATTCTCTGATTCATACATTTTGAGGGGTGGAATATTTGACAGAAGGGTGAATTTTCCTTTGGCATAGATTCAGATGCCTTTGTGAGTCTGTATAGAACCCTTCTAATCTCATTCCTCTTTTTCTTTGTTGGGCACTGGTTCAGTAAAAGATGAATTCTCCAAGTGTAAGTGTTGAATCTATTTCTTTGGGAAATTTTATTGTTTCATTGATTTTTTTTTCTAGAAACCCTCATGAACTCATGAAGTTATCAGTATGCCTTTCTTCTGCACGATTTTCTTGATAAAAGATTCCATATGTGCTAAGATTGAAGGTCAAAACTATTGAAGAGGGCCGGATTTTCTGAAGGTCAAAACTATTTGCTCTATCAGAAGGATGGGGAAGTAAAGAAGAAGGATTGGGCCTATTCTCATGTGTTGTAGAAAATGGTTGTGCTGAAGCAGCAAGCCAATTATGATCGACATTACATTTTGAATTTTATTCTGAACATGGTAGGGGCAATGTAAAAAATTTAAATGCTACAAGTCTGTTAGGTTTACAAGTAATATACATTAGTTATTTGCATTTATAGCCAAAAGATCTGGTCCTTCTAAAGGAGTTAAGTGATAAATATCAGATACCCAGTGAGCTCAAGTTTTCCTTATGGACTCGAATTAGGTATACACGTGCATTTCCTTCTCTGAGCACTCGTAGGCAGTTCAACTGCATTCGACTGATGGCCTTTACGGTATTGATGCAATCAAGTGACAACCATGAAGAATTGGGGGAATTTTTTTCAAATGATCCTGAGTTTATGAACGATTTGATGAAGGTGTTGCAATATGAGAACTTTATACCATCCTAACATTAGATTAGCCGCTATTTGGGATTTAGGATACCATTTTGTAGTAATTTCTTCATCTCATGAGAGGAATCGGGTGTTAAATGTTCCAAATATTTTTAGCAATGCAACAAATTGTGTGTTTTTATTGAGCTTGCTGTAAAATGTTGTCATGTTATTAACTACTATGGAAGCATATTCTGTTGAATTATTAGAAGGGGCTTTATATTTTTTCTGGCATATGTAACATCATCCTCAACTTCGCCAAATTCTATGAAAGAAATTGGACTGATTCCTTCCCTTCTGCCTTTGTTAAAAGACATCAATTCTTGTCATACACACCTTGTCACCTTTGCTGTAAAGATTCTCCAAAAGTTTATGGATTACAGCAATCCAGCAGTCACTCTGTTCAGATATCTTGTAGGTCTAGACAGTACTATTAAGAGATTACAATTTGAGGTTACAAGTGTTGTTGAGTTGTCAGCAGAAAGCAGTATTGCACTTTCAACATATGATGATGATAAAGGCCAAATTCCATACTCTCAGAGGTGTCTTATCAAGGCCTTACTCAAGGAATTGGGATCAAAAACGTATGCCACAGCAAGGCTTGCAGGCTCAGAGGAGAGTACCTTGCCATCAATCCTATCATTAATATTTTGTCATTCCCATAAGTTTGGTGGTGATATCTTCTCTTCAGCTGTGACACTTATGAGTGAACTCATTCATAAATATATAACTTGTTTCTCAATGCTACAAGCAAAAAGTCTTACAACTGCCTTCTTGGATGCTATATCAAAATATTTACTTCTCCCTTCCTCAAAAGCACTTTGCTACATCCCTAGTGGTCTTGATGCACTATGTATCAACAATACAGGATTGCAGGTAGTGACTGAAAGAAATGCTTTGCAGTTTCTTGTACATGTCTTCACATCACGAAATTATTTGCTACCATTGAATGAAGGGGTTGCTCATTTGGCTAATTCAATGGAAGAGTTGACGTGCCATGTACCTTCTCTGAGGGGACCTGTTCTAGATGTTATCATTGAAATTATTGAGAAAGTTGCTTCAGTGGGCGACATGGGGTTAGAAGCCAAAGACAAATTGGATAGTCTTGTTCCTATGGATACTGATTTTGAAGAGAAGCATAATGAAGGTGTTGGAACTAGTGGATTGTCTATTGAAAATATGACTAGTGAACGCTTTCTACAATTATGCATTTCACATGCCACGGTGTTTGTGCATTGAGGAATGAAAAATCCTAAAACTTGTAGAAAAATTGTTGAGAAAAAGGGCATTGAATCCCTTATGAGGTTCTTGACTCTTTCAAGTATTCCACTATCGTTAGAAGGGATATCTGAAGTTGTGCACATGGTTGCAATTTGCAAAGCATTCACGCAGCAACACTCAGTTGCCCTTGTAAAGGTATTTTGTGCTCATTTGAAAGAGTATCTCAAGACTACATTAAATGTTTTGAATCGTGTTGCAGGGACTAATTTATTAGTTACAGAAGATGGACTGAATCGAAAATTCTTTTGGTGCTTGTTTGTGGTACAATTTTTTGTCTTTATAGCTGATGCTACTAAAGAGAATGCATAATATATCTATTCACTTTGCTTTTCTTTCATCCACTAGTGGAAAATTAGAGATTAGTAACCAAAAAATGACCAAAATCCGCATATCAATGACCAATTTTAGTTTGGCGATCGTTGGTGGCTAATTTACGGTCTTTTATTACACGACGAAAATTGGTCATTTTTATTTTGGTCATTTATAGCTTGTCAGTTGGTCATTAATTTGGTCATATATATGGTCATTAACTTCATCATATATTTGAATCAATGACCAAATATATGACCACATTTATGACCAAATTAATGACCACATGACAAACTAGAATATGACCAAATTTGGTCGTGTAATAAAACACCGTAAATTAGCCACCAAAACAGCTTTTTGGTCATTGATATGCGAATTTTGGTCATTTACATCTCATTGTTTGGTCATGTATCTCTCAATTTTTGGTCATTTTATTTGTAGATTTTGGTCATTAATCTCATTTATTGGTCACTAGTTTAGTCATTTTTAGTCGTTCTATGTGTGGTTATTATATTTTAGTAGTTTTAATGGTGTTCATTATTAATCAATATAATTTTTTAATATGATATTATGTTTAAATTAAAAAAAGAATCATACATTATTTATCATCATCTAATACACATGTGAATTATGCAATGTCACATTAATTAATTAATTAGAACACTATAAATAATATAAAGTACAACCATATAAGTTTTAAACCACAAATTATATTATATGAAATGTCAAGTATTACAATAAATATGAGTTTTCTCAAAAACTATCTCCATATAACTTTACATGAAAATTATCTAGTACATTGAGGACTTTTCAAAATATTACAATGGCTAAACCATCCCGCTTGCACTTGGATGCTAAGCCATACTTAGATCCCACAACAACTTCAATTAGCCCATACTTAGTAGCTTGAAAGCCTCAACAACAGGATCTTCATACTCAATGAAAAAGCCTCAGCAACACGCTCTTCATACTCAATGGCCCACTTAGTTAAGTTCACTCTTGCAAAAGCCAATAAAAAAATCTCACTTGTAAAGTAGAAAAACAATGAACTAGATTAGACAGTGACGCCTTTGAATATCTAGGGATGAAGAAAATATTTGAGGTACTGAAACACTTTATTGTGCTTTCCCCTGGGTATGGTAGTGGTAAAATGCACTTGAAATACACACAGGTAATTAGTACCATGCAAAATTGTTTACTAAGAAGTTTGATATTCTATTATGGAAACAATTGGTGGAATTCTGTAAAAAAAATTTAATATGACGAGGGTCAATATGTTATGCAATTCTCATGTGAACCTCTAGGAACCATGGATGGTTCAACTACATCAATGTTTTCTCCATGTTTTTCTTGACCATAGAACTTTCCGAAAGCTTCTGAAAACCACAGGCACAAACCAAATAATGAAAAAAATATATCTTTTGAAACACTAGCTTATAGATAGATTTAATTTTTCAATACAATTATAAGTAAAACTCATTTGTTAATGTCACCAACCCTTTTTGTAAACTGACCACCGATATGCATACCAAACAAATAGTTCATGGATCAACATTATTATCAAACAGATCATGACAAGTAGCTTTAGGAGGATATAATATAGAATTAGGCTAATAGTTGAATTAGAAGATAATTAGGCAGGATTAGGGACTTCATAAAAATTAAGAACTAAATAACCTAACAAGTTTTATAATGTGATGATGGATCTTTGATGTATAAAAACAAATGCGATGGATTAGGAACATTTCTTACACCAAGATTTAAAATTTAAAAATAAAATGAATTGCTAGGAACTAAAGAACTAGAGAATCTAATGAAATACTTCACTCCAAAGTCAAAAAATAACAAAGGATACATTGTAATAAAGCAAATGGTACTAGAATAATTTGTCCCAGACCTAAATTGTTCGTCTTTAAAATCACAACTAGGTCTACACAAATTGTTTCATGAGAGTGTCTGTCTTCAAAATCTACATATACATTTAATTAATCAACGAAAGATGATCATACCTATGACCCATATTTGGAGCTGGTTGGAGAGGATTTTCTTTCATCCAAAATTTTTACAAAACTCCTTATATAGTTAAACATGATAAGATATCAATATTTGAGATACACATAAAATGGTAACTGATTTATCTCATCTCCTAGATTTAGTTTTATGTATAAGCAGAGCAAATAAACCAAAAATTACAAGTCCACCATAAATTAAAACTATGTTCTACCATGTGCCCCTGTTGTCTACCATAAATAGCATATGGTTGCAATTAAAGCCAACACCCACCACCACCCTCTCAGAAAGAAACAATACGTGAAAATAAAAATGCAAAACTTAGAATTTTGGTTGGTTATGCCTACTTTAATGATATATATGTGCAACCAAAAAATAGCATTGACCTTTCTAAAATTTAAAACTCATAAAGATTCTAAACTATAATTTTGTATATAAATATTTGAGATACACATAAGATGGTAACTGATTTATCTCATATCCTAGATTTAGTTTTATGTAGCATAGCAAATAAACCAAAAATTACAAGTCCACCATCATTTGAAACTATATTCTACCATGTGCCCCTATTGTCTTCCATAAATAGCAGATGGTTGCAATCAAAGCAAACACCCACCACCACCCTCTCGGAAAGAAATAGTAACTGAAAAAAAAATGCAAAACTCAGAATTTTGGTTGGTTATGCCTACTTTACTGATATACATGTGCAACCAAAAAATAGCATTGACCTTTCTAAACTTTAGAACTCATAAAGCTTCTAAAGTGTAATTTTGTGAATGATTGTTCAAAAACAATCATTTACTTAGTCATTCGTTGTTAACCATACCTCTTAGGTGCTCAAAGGAAAATCTCCTAAGGATACAATTAATGTAACTTGAGAGTCTCACACATTGACTATGCCGTGATTACTAATCTACAAATTTCCACAATACTCATCTTTTATATATTAGACTACAATGAGAGTAATTTTATTTTTATGGTCCAACATATTCTTATCTATCTTCAACATTCACCTCTAGCTTACCCAAATTCAATGTGTAATTTCTAATACAATAAAAGGAAAGAATATGAAATGCACAAAATAACTTTTCTCTTTTCTTTGTAGAGATCTGGAAGTTCCCTTGCGACTAATAATGAGAGGGAAAAGTTCACTTTTAGAGTGAATGTGTCTTCCTAACCCATCCAAACATAGTTCTCCCACTGCCCTGCCTAACTATAGATCTCATCTCTCTCTCTCTGGCCTATACAAATTGTGCAAATTCCGACGTCAACCGGACCCTTGGACAAGTTATTTGGCTGGCTGGGCAAAGGTTAACGAGACGAAACAATGTTATTTCCTACCTGTTGATTCTCAAAATCATTCATATTTTTAAAAAACAGGAGAACCCATCCAAGAGAAGTGTCGAAATGGGTGAGAAAGGTATATGATTATGACAACATAAGTTTACAAGTAGGCTAAAAGTAGCTGAAAGTTCACCATCAATAATAATAGTGCTAAAAAAATGGTTTAATTGTTAACAAATTAAACACCAAGATACGGTTAAATTGGTAAAATCACACTCGGCCAAATATCATAAATGAATTAAAAGTACATTCCTTTGTGATTGGAAAGTTGGCATTCACCATTTAAACACATTCATTCAAAAATTCAATCTTCTATTATATAAGTCTTCTATATGCATGAAGAAATCACCACACTTACCATTACATTGACATAGTCATACGTTTCTGGAGTACTTGTCTATTTGAGATGGCGTTATCTCCCAATCACTAGTGCATCATCTTTGTTGCTTGCATAAAATGTAAGGGTTCTCATCCAGTTCGGTACATGTTATCAAAATAACTTTCAAACCATGTCAATCACGATATTGCTTATGATATATTTACCATGAAACTAAAATTTGTTCCACCAAAAATCAGTAGGAAGTAGCCTTGGGAAACTAGAGCGTGTGTCTCTTTTATTATTGTTTGAGCTAAAAAGTGTTTATCATTAGCCTATGCCATTGGGATTCTACTCATAATGCATTGCAACTATTGTGCTTTGCATTATATGACCATTTCCTTGATGTCAGGGCCAATCTCATGTGCCAAGGAAACTTTGATCATGTTACTGTACCAGTCTAGGGATGAAGAACATACGTGAGGTACTGAAATGGTTTATTGTGCTTTCCCCTGGGTATAGTAGTGGTAAAATGCAGCTAAAATATACTCAGGTAATTATTACCATGAAAAATTGTTTACTAAGAAGTTTGATACTCTATTATGGAAACAATTGTTGGAATTCTGTAAAAAAATTTTAATAAAGATGAGGGTCAATAAGTTATGCAATTCTCATGTGAACCTCCAGGAGCCTTGGATGAAAATCATATATCATTAACTAATATATGCCACCACTGGTTAGGGTTGCCTCATATTTTTTAAGAATACTGGTTATAGGGGTTATGCCATTGGCATAAAGCTACGCTTATGAGAAGTTTCCCTTTCTTAGGTATGAATGGAATGGTAGGGAATACTGAAATGAGACCTAAATGAGAAAATTGCATGCTATTCAAGGGATGCTGCAAAATAAGCTAAGGTCTATTCATACAAAGATTACACAAGGCTTCCATAAACATTCCCCTTGGGACATGGTTTCATCTTTGTCACCATAAAATTCAAGGCTGATTTGAGGCAGTCTTGTTGTCTCACCTCTCAGAGTGTTTATGCAAATGGACCCTCGCTTATATCCAAATGTGCTTCAAATATAAAACCATCTAACCTTGAAAGTGATGCTCATGAATGATCAAAATGATGCCATAGAGAATAATTCTAGATGCTTCAAAATACTAGCCTAATAGCAAAGAACATGTTCTATGGCCTGAGAGAATTCTTAACAACCTTTCAATCTAATACTTTCCTTTTGGATAAACTACAGGAAGATTGTCATGAATACTGTTACTGAATCATATGTTTTTCCCCATGTGATACCTCAGAGTTTGTGCCTTCATAAGCAGGTATAGATTACTAGATGGAATCCTAAACCCTTATCTCATATATGTCAAGAAGGGCTGCTACAGAAATTTCAAATGTGGATTTATGGGAGTGTTGAGGTTATCTTCAACTTTGGTTTCCTCCAAGTTGTCTATACACTCCTACAAACTCACCAATATGTCACAAAAATATGCCCAAAAAAGGGTCATCATTGCTGGTTTCAATCCATTCCAAGTGCCAATGACAACAAGTCCTTTATGTTATGAAAATATGTTCCAAGTATGATATGCTTGAGTGTGATGTCTCATGCTCCAATGCATGCTATATTATTGTTATGAGTTTCCAGAATTGGCTAGTTGAGTATAGAGTTTATCTAGAGCTGAGTTTACTATTGAAATTGACTTGAAATAAGACTCCAAAAGTGTCTCAACAAGTGTCCAAATGATTATTTGGGAAAAGTCTTATATTGTTAAACCTCTCTGAAATTCAAACCATATGTTAGCTGAAAATTTGTATATGCATGAATCTAATGGAGAATATTATCCCAATAGCATTAGTAAATTTGAATTCAAATCAAATTTTATCGTCACAGAACTTGAATTGGAACCCAAAACCATGTGACTTAGTGTGACGATAGTAAAATATGATACTCACTTTTGCAGGATGGCTACCACCACCTCCCTTAGGCACAAACAAGGATATAATTGGACCTGTTGGAGACCAACTGAAATCCATTACATTGTCAACTTTGAGGGACTTCTTATCTAAGAGAGTCATAGTATATGTTCCATAAACATTGATATCATTTTTCCCAATGCGGGAAAAGTATTTGTCCTCTTTGCCACCAGTACACCTGCTCACAACCTGCTCACAAATATCATAGATAACAAGTCCAACATAGTATTATTTGAGTACTAGTCCTTAGACTACAATTAATATGAAAAAATACCCGAATACAAGCCAAGACACACAAACAACATGACCAGTCCCACTGGTTGCAAAATCGTTGGCACTTCCTTTAAACTCTTTCAATACTTTACCAGTCCTCACGTCAAAAATGTTAAGGGTAACCCTCTGAACAAAATGCATTAATATGTTAGAACAAATTTGCAAGATCTTTGAAAGCTAAAAAACAAAAATCAAGTGATATATAATATTTTCATAGAATATTTCAATGTATTTTTCTTGTCGTACAGAAAAAAGTAATGTTTTTTTTTGGACAATTGTTTAATCAACAAATAAAATGGCTTTCAAATGGGGGAAGTAGGAGGAGGGAAGACATGCTTTTTCCTCCCTCGTGCTTATGCATTTCCTACCGAAAATGATCTTAGATGTTTTTTCCGGCATGTGAATGTCATTCAGATGGCAAAGAAGAGAAAGGAGGCTGTGGTTTTACCAGTAAGACAATGCCATTCAGGTGGCATGGGAGAGAAAGGAGGTTGCAGTTTGCTATAAGACAAGTCCAGACTCTAGGAAACTCTAGCATATAACTTAGTTTCCTTGTGCGAGTTTCGGCACATGGCAGCATTCCAGACTCTGAACTGTAGATCTATCTGGTACCTCATAGGAAAACCAAGATGGAGAGGGTTTGTGATGATAGCTTGCAGATTACTATTGATTGTGTGTAATTATTACTGAAACATGGTGGCTGGATGAAATGGAGGCCAGAATAGCAGTAGACTGTCAGAGGTTCAACCTCATTCTTTGGTCTATTTTCTATTCTACATGGAAATACAATAGAGTTGCATGCAACTTGGGATTTTAAAGGTGCTCTGTTCATTGCTTTGAGGTGTGATTTTCCCAACACAACTCCTAAAATATGTAGGATTGGTGTATTTAGTTTCTTGTTCAGGCCATGTTTGGCTACTCATTTATTTGCATTGGTGGTATTTTTCATCAATTCAACGCTATTGAGGCCATGCATCTCCTCTGCATTGGTGGTGATTATACTGAACAGAGGGAAATGGTTAAACATAGGTAAAAGAATATTTTCCCCTTTAAATTTTGAATAACTTAATTCAAAATGAATCATAGAATGTGTGCTTCCAAAGTTTTTGTTAAACTAGAAGGTGCACATTAAAGAAGAAACTGAACATGTTTTTTGTATGAAAGGAGGTGAAAAATTATGCAACAGAAATGAAGAGCATTCAATTAGTGGCTCTTAATGGAGATGGACAACAATTCCTTTATTTAGTTGAAACATTACATATCCAGTTCAAACTTCAGAATAAAACCATCTTGAATTGAAATTGTGGTTTGGACATGTAGGTAAAAAAAACGTAACAAATAGTTCAATGCAAGCAGAACCACGTGAACATGTTCACATATTTTCATGGTCGGATGATTTGGATCTTTGCCCACTGGCAGTTCTTGTGAATTCCACTATTTCTAGCTCCAAGTATTGTTCTTGAGCAGAGGTTGATGCCTTTTATTATATATGTTAACTCTAATATCAATCTTCCAGGGTGGAAAGATGGGAGGGAAATACTTTTATTAAACTCTTCTCAGAATATCAGCAAGATCTAAAGGGTCAAGTCAGGTCGACTTTATAAAACTTGTTAATATACTCAAAACAATAAGCTAAAAATCATTGTTTTGCAATACATGAGTGACTAGTCTGAAATTTGAATGTTGAACTTTTTTTTTGACAACGTAAGTCCATGGAAAAATTTCACCTAGAAGGCAATTTCATTTTAAAGTCAAGCTGATCAAATTGAGCTTGTTAGTTTTAACTTTTCTCTTTATAAACGTAAAGGTATCATTTTTATTACAAATTGTAAACTCAAAAGTAGAGCTGCAATAATTGATAATGAGTCTAATAAAACTAGAAGAATATATCTAAAAATTATGTTGAGATAAGTCATACCAGGAAAATTATCTTGAGATGAGTCATACTAGAAAATTTATTTTGTTGGAAGAATGTAATATTCTTCATGAAAACTAATCAAGGACAAATTCTGGAATGATTCTATATTTTATCCTAACCAAAGCACATATGTTTATCTAAAATATTACACAAACATTTTTTTCATCAGACTTTTCTCTTTGCCATAAAAGTCAGACGACTATTTGGATGTTGGTAAACAGGTATTGATTTTGCACCCAAAATACCTAAACCTTATTACATGGGATCCTAAAATGTCAAGTTTCTCTCTTCCTCTTTTTGTTTACATTGCAATGCAGGTTTCCATTTTTTTCCATTTTGATTTATAATTTTGTATCTTCCCCATCTCTTCTTTTACCTGTTTGCTGTTAATGTGAATGCCATCCCCAGGTGCTGGAAATGTGTCAAGTGTTATTAGAACTGGACCGGTCATTGAGCCCCAAAATTTTGAACTGGACTAGAATTGGAATCCAATAAAAACCGTTCAACCAAAAAATACATAGAGGCATTGATTATATTGATTAAATGTCAATCCACTACCCTCATACATGATAGAATCCAGTGGAAACATTGCAATACTAAAATCTTGAAAACTGTTAAGTTTGTAAATTCTGAATGGGATCTAAAATTCTACTTTTTGCATATGAAGTCCAATGAGGTTGGAACCACTTTTAAACATCCTCAAACAATTAATGACAATGTTAAAATTTTAATGTAATGGTAATTTTCTATCCTTTTGCTTTAAAAAATTAATATTGCCATTATTAAGTTTAGACCTTTTGAGATGCCAGAAGGACGTAAATATTGGGGTTCATAGTAAAACCCAAAGAATAAGGGTAAAGAGATTGGGATTTGCTGTTGATACTAAAAACCCAATTATTAATGGAAATAAGATTGGGATTGGCTGAGAAGTAAGATTGAGAATAGAATCCACTTCTGGTTCAACAGGTGGCTCTAAAGAGGGGGCAGATTGACTAGCGTCAAATATATTATGGTCCCTTGAAGAAATACGAGATTATTGGCATTCCCTTTTCTCTATCCTAATTCCTAAAAGGTGTGCTTTAAAAATATTAGAAAGAATTCTTTTAATTGTTTCATGGAGTGAAAAGGAAGATGAGTGGGATTCCACTAGCCAAATGGAAGTCCATTGCTAAGACAAAAGTGGAGGAGGCTAGGGTAAAAACATATACATCTTTTTCAAAAGTCTTTGGCTGCTAATGGTTTATGGAATCTCATTACTAAGGAAATTCTGTGAAAAAGAATAGTTGAGAATAAATAAATAGCTCTGGTCTCACTTTTTGATTGATTAGGAACTAGGCATTGATTTCAGAAGTGACGCAAAAGAGAAAAAAGCAAGGGCCTACTACCTATTTGTTGTGCAAAAATGAAGTAGAAACCATATCACATTTCGTCATTCATTGTCCATATGCTCATAATATTTGGAGAGATGTAGGTCATTGAATTGGTTCTCAACTTCTCCCAACACTTGGGTTGGAACCTTTGGAAGAATGTTTAAAGTAGTGGTTTCAAAAGAAGGAACTAAAAGAGTATCGAGCTATCCCCTGTCATATCTTATTGGGAATTTGGCTTGTTCGTAATGCCCAACTGTTTGAAAATAGATGAGTTCCCACTTTTCAGGTTTTTGCTAAAGTATGTGCTATATTTCAGGGCAACATAATAGAGGAAGATTGACACATCCATTCCCTGGGGATTCTTTGATAGGGCCTGTCAAGGCCAAGAATATTTTAGTAGTTTTGGTGAGTTATTATTCACTTTATATTCTAATTACATTAAATCTAAAGCTGGTTTGCAAAGGGGTACCAATAACTATGCAGAGATGATGGCATTAAGGACCCTCTTAAAACTTGCTTCAGATAGAGGGAGTCAACAGCTTCATGTCATGGGTGATATACACATGTATTGCGGGATTTGAATACTGAAGTATATGCTTTGTAGAAAGAGGGCTATAGATTGAGGCTGGGTTTTAACTCTTGGAAGAGATATACGATAGGATCGACTGTGTCAAGACAATGCACTTAGTTTTTCTATGAACATCATGCTTTGATATTGTTATCTTTGGTTTGATCTCTAGCACAAACTTATAATTTCAGTAGATAAAGATATGTTATGGATAAAAGGTTTTGAGTTTCTAGATATTATAGACTTACTTTTTGATCTTGATGGAAGAAGACAAAATGTTTATGACCAGCTCTAAGGATGGTGTTAGCTAAACTAGGAAATGATGATATGCCTTTTACACAAAGAGGCCTGATAGAACCCGTTTAAATATTGTATAGTAACTCATGCGCATAAAGAACGTGCTTTTCATTCTAGCCAGAATAAAATTTGTGATTTTTTCATTAAAAAAAATATGCACCCTAAATATTATTGATAATTAATAAAAATTTGATAAATTAAAAAATGCAATAGCCCTCAACGATTACCTGTATGTATCGAGGATTGCTTGGCTCATGGATGCTGTAAGTAACCAATAATTTTTCATCGGGAGAGAAATCTATCAATTTTACCTATATAAACTATTGATGACAATTAATTTTCTAATTTTGTATTTACTGAAGCTCCTTTAATATAGGTCTTAAATATGTAATAGCAGCTCCTTTAATATAGGTCTTAAATATGTAATAGAAGAGAAGTAATTCACAAATACTATGTTAAATACCCACTGGGTAGCTTTTGGCAATCACAAACCTGTGGATGTGCAAATCCCATCAAACGGTTAAACGTTGTACCACCTCCCCAAATAGTTGCTCCCTGCCTGTGCACTGTTGCTAGGTATGTTCCAACAGATGATCACTGTACAAAGCTTTCGGTCCAGTACTGCAAAAGGATAGATATTTAACTTTAGCACCTTTAGCAATTGAAAAATTAAAAAAGAATTAGTGGAATTATCAATGATCCCACTCTCGTGAAGACATGTATTTCATGGAACATATAATGCATCATTGTGCCATGGTAAAAACAAGCTAATAAAAATTCAACTCAACAAGGATAGGTCTGTTAAACTAAAGTTGAGGCTCACTTATAACAGGCTAAAAATCAACAGTTATTTTTGAAGGTCATAAATTATATATTACTGAAAGGTTCTGCCATCATGTATAGTTAGACGTTTGATGTACAATTTTCAAGAACTTTGAACAATGAAAAGCTTTAGTATCACTGGAGTAGATAATGACTCTTACCCCAGGTGTATAGGGCTTTGTTTCTAGAGGAATCCACTCGTTCGATACTTTGATTTATTTATCGAAGTCATCAAACATGTTAACGACAAATATGTGGGATTTGTCTAGCTTATATCCATGTGTTTGATCTTTCATTGTTTGTGCTTCATGCATCACACAGTAAAAAAAAAGCGAGTTATTAAGAAGTGTGACAAGGAGAACAAGATCGAAAAAATGCCATTGAAACTTATCTGAATGATTTTAATAAAGAGAGAAAAGAAGAGATGTTTGCGTTGTACAATGCACCAATAGGAATCAACCTAGAATACAACAAACTTTGCTGGAAAGATGGTAAAATTCTAAAATATTCCATAAGAAATTATTATTCTCGATGTAAACTTTGTAGAGCTAATGAAAGCATCGGTTAATATCTTCCCATACAATGGTTCCTTTATAGGACAACATTTAATTATAGGCCTAAGGTCAGGTTGGCCAAACTACTAGAAGTTTTGGAAATTTGAAAGAATGCTTCCCAAGGACTGGCCAATGAAAAATCTTTAAATTTCTACATTAACATCGGCTGCTAGAATATGTAGCATTTTTTTTCCATTTTTATTTATAAGTTTGTATCTTCTCCGTCTCTTCTTTTACTGGTTTTCTATTACTGTGAATGCCATCCCCAGGTGCTGGAAATGTGTCAAGTGTTATTAGAACTGGACCGGTCATTAAACCCCAAAATTTTGAACCGGATTGGAATTGGAATCCAATAAAAACTGTTCAACCAAAAAATACATAGAGACGTTGATTATCTTGATTAAATGTCAATCCAATACCCTCATACATGATAGAATCCAGTGGAAACATTGCAATCCTGAAATCCTGAAAACTGTTAAGTTTGTAAATTCTGGATGGGATCTAAAATTCTACTTTTTGCATATGAAGTCTAATGAGGTTGGAACTGCTTTTAAACATCCTCAAACAATTAATGACAATGTTAAAATTTTAATGTAATGGTAATTTTCTATCCTTTTGCTTTAAAACAATAATATTGCCATTATTAAGTTTAGACCTTTTGAGATGTCGGAAGGACGTAAATATTTGGGGTTCATAGTAAAACCCAAAGAATATGGGTAAAGAGATTGGGATTGGCCGTTGATACTGAAAACCCAATTATTAATGGAAACACGATTGGGATTGGCTGAGAAGTAAGATTGAGAATAGAATCCACTTCTGGTTCAATAGGTGGAACATATAATGCATCATTGTGCCATGGTAAAAACAAGCTGATAAAAATTCAACTCAGCAGGGATAGGTCTGTTAAAGTAAAGTTGAGGCTCACTTATAATAGGCTAAAAATCAACAGTTATGTTTAAAGGTCATAAATTATATATTACTGAAGGTTCTGCCATCATGTATAGTTAGATGTTTGATGTACAAGTTTCAAGAACTTTGAACAATGAAAAGCTTTAGTATCACCAGAGCAGATAATGACTCTTACCCCAGGTGTATAGGGATTTTTTTCTAGAGGAATCCACTCGTTTGATACTTTGATGTATTTATCGAAGTCATCAAACATGTTAACAACAAATATGTGGGATTTGTCTAGCTTATATCCATGTGTTTGATCTTTCATTATTTGTGCTTCATGCATCACACAGTGAAAAAAAAAGTGAGTTATTAAGAAGTGTTACAAGGAGAACAAGATCGAAAAAATGTCATTGAAACTTATCCGAATGTTCCTAATAAAGAGAGAAAAGCAGAGATGTTTGCATTGTGCATTGCACCAATAGGAATCAACCTAGAATACAACAAACTTTGCTGGAAAGATGGTAAAATTATAAAAGATTCCATAAGAAATTAATGTTCTCAATGTAAACTTCACAGAGCTAATGAAAGCATCGGTTAATATCTTCCCATACAGTAGTTCCTTTATAGGACAATATTTAATGATAGGCCTAAGGCCAGGTTGGCCAAACTACTAGAAGTTCTGGAAATTTGAAAGAACGCTTCCCAAGTATTGGCCAATGAAAAATCTTTAAATTTCTACATTAACATCGGCTGCTAGAATATGTAGCATTTTTTTTCCATTTTGATTTATAATTTTTTATCTTCTGCATCTCTTTTTTTACCGGTTTACTGTTACTGTGAATGCCATCCCTAGGTGCTAGAAATGTGTCAAGTGTTATTAGAACCGGACCGGTCATTGAGTGCCAAAATTTTGAACCGGAATGGAATTGGAATCGAAAAAAAACTATTCATCCAAAAAATACATAGAGGTGTTGATTATCTTGATTAAATGTCAATCCAATACCCTCATACATGATAGAATCCAGTAGAAACATTGCAATCCTGAAATCCTAAAAACTGCTAAGTTTGTAAATTCTGAATGGGATCTAAAATTCTACTTTTTGCATATGAAGTCCAATGAGGTTGGAACCACTTTTAAACATCCTCAAACAATTAATGACAATGTTAAAATTTTAATGTAATGGTAATTTTCTATCCTTTTTCTTTAAAAAATTAATATTGCCATTATTAAGTTTAGACCTTTTGAGATGGCAGAAGGACGTAAATATTTGGGGTTCATAGTTAAATTGAAAGAATACGGGTAAAGAGATTGGGATTGGATGTTGATACTAAAAACCCAATTATTAATGGAAACAAGATTGGGATTGGCTACGAAGTAAGATTGAGAATAGAATCCACTTCTGGTTCAACAGGTGGCTCTGAAGAGGGGGCAGATGGACTAGTGTCAAATCTATTATGGTCCCTTGAAGCAATACCAAATTATTGGCATTCTATTTTCTCTATCCTAATTCCTAAGAGATGTGCCTTAAATAAATCAGAAAGAATTCATTTAATTTTTTTATGGAGTGAAAAGGAAGATGAGTGGGATTCGACTAGCCAAATGGTAGTCCATTGCTAAGACAAAAGTGGAGGAGGCTAGGGTAAAAAAATATACATCTTTTTCAAAAGTCTTTGGCTACTAATGGTTTATGGAATCTCATTACTAAGGAAATTCCGTGAAAAAGAATAGTTGACAATAAATAAATAGCTCTCGTCTCACTTTATGATTGATTATGAACTAGGCATTGACGTCAGAAGTGACGCAAAAGTGAAAAAAGCAAGGGCATACTTCCTATGTGTTGTGAAAAAATGAAGCAGAAACCATATCACATTTCATCATTCATTGTACATATGCTCAGAAGATTTGGAGAGATGTAGGCCATTGAATTGGTTCTCAACTTCTCCCAACACTTGGGTTAGAACCTCTGGAAGATTGTTTAAAGCAGTGATTTCAAAAGAAGGAACTAAAAGAGTATCGAGCTATATATCCCCTGTCATATCTTATTGGGAATTTGGCTTGTTCGCAATGCCCAACAGTTTGAAAATAGACAAGTGGCCACTTTTCAGGTTTTTACTAAAGTATGTGCTATATTTCAGGGTAGTAGAATGGAGGAAGATTGACACATCCATTCCCTGGGAATTCTTTGATCGGGCCTGTCAAGGCCAAGAATATTTTAGCAGTTTTGGTGAGTTATTATTCACTTTATATTCTAATTATGTTAAATCTAAAGCTGGTTTGCGAAGGGGTACCAATAACTATGTAGAGATGATGGCACTAAGGACCCTCTTAAAACTTGCTTCAGATAAAGGGAGTCAACAGCTTCTTGTCATGGGTGATATACACATGTATTGCGGGAGTTGAATACTGAAGTAGATGCTTTGTCAAAGGAGAGCCTATAGATTGAGGCTGGGTTTTAACTCTTGGAAGAGATATACGATAGGATCGACTGTGTTAAGACAGTGCACTTAGTTTTTCTATGAACATCATGCTTTGATATTGTTATCTTTGGTTTGATCTCTAGCACAAACTTATAATTTCAGTAGATAAAGATATGTTAGGGATAAAAGGTTTTGATTTTCTAGATATTATATACTTACTTTTTGAGCTTGATAGAAGAAGACAAAATGTTCATCAGCAGCTCTAAGGATGGTGTTAGCTAAACTAGGAAATGATGATATGCCTTTTACATAAAGAGGCTTGATAGAACCCCTTTAAATATTGTATAGTAACTCATGCGCATAAAGAATGTGCTTTTCATTCTATCCAGAATAAAATTTGTGATTTTTTCATTAAAAAAAAATGCACCCTAAATATTATTGATAATTAATAAAAATTTGATACATTAAAAAATTCAATAGCCCTCAACGATTACCTGTATGTCTCGAGGATTGCTTGGCTCATGGCTGTTGTAAGTAACCAAAAATTTTTCACCGGGAGAGAAATCTATCAATTTTACCTGTATAAACTATTGCTGACAATTACTTTTCTAATTTTGTATTTACTGAAGCTCCTTTAATATAGGTCTTAAATATGTAATAGCAGCTCCTTTAATATAGCTCTTAAACATGTAATAGAAGAGAAGTAATTCACAAATACTATGTTAAATACCCATTGGGTAGCTTTTGGCAAACACAAACCTGTGGATGTGCAAATCCCATCAAACAGTTAGATGTTGTACTACCTCCCTAAATAGTTGCTCCCTGCTTGTGCACTGTTGCTAGGTATGTTCCAAGAGATGACCACTGGACAAAGCTTTCAGTCCAGTACTGCAAAAGGATAGATCTTTAACTTTAGCACCTTTAGCAGTTGAAAATTTAAAAAAGAATTGGTGGAATTATGAATGATCACACTCTCGTGAAGAGATGTATTTCATGGAACATATAATGCATCATTGTGCCATGGTAAAAACAAGCTGATAAAAATTCAACTCAGTAGGGATAGGTATGTTAAAGTAAAGCTGAGGCTCACTTATAACAGGCTAAAAATCAATAGTTATGTTTGAACGTCATAAATTATATATAACTGAAAGGTCCTGCCATCATGTATAGTTAGATGTTTGATGTGCAATTTTCAAGAACTTTGAACAATGAAAAGCTTTAGTATCACTAGAGTAGATAATGACTCTTACCCCAGGTGTATAGGGATTTGTTTCTAGAGGAATCCACTCGTTTGATACTTTGATGTATTTATCGAAGTAATCAAACATGTTAACAACAAATATGTGGGATTTGTCTAGCTTATATCCATGTGTTTGATCTTTCCTTGTTTGTGCTTCATGCATCACACAATAAAAAAAAACGAGTTATTAAGAAGTGTGACAAGGAGAACAAGACCGAAAAAATGCCATTGAAACCTATCTGAATGTTCCTAATAAAGAGAGAAAAAAAGAGATGTTTGCATTGTGCAATGCACCAATAGGAATCAACCTAGAATACAACAAACTTTGCTGAAAAGATGGTAAAATTCTAAAAGATTCCATAAGAAATTAATGTTCTCGATGTAAACTTCGCAGATCCAATGAAAGCATCAGTTAATATCTTCCCATATAGTAGTTCCTTTATAGTACAACATTTAATGATAGGCCTAAGGCCAGGTTGGCCAAACTACCAGAAGTTCTGGAAATTTGAAAGAACGCTTCCCAAGGACTGGCCAATGAAAAATCTTTATATTTCTACATTAACATTAGCTGCTAGAATATGTAGCATTTTTTTTCCATTTTGATTTATAATTTTGTATCTTCCCCATCTCTTCTTTTACCGATTGTTGTTACTGTGAATTCCATGCCCAAGATGCTGGAAATGTGTCAAGTGTTATTAGAACTGGATAGGTCATTGAGCCCCAAAATTTTGAACCGGATTAGAATTGGAATCCAATAAAAACTGTTCAACCAAAAAATACATAGAGGCATTGATTATATTGATTAAATGTCAATACAACACCCTCATATATGATAGAATGCAGTGGAAAGATTGCAATCCTGAAATCCTGAAAACTGTTAAGTTTGTAAATTTTGAATGGGATCTAAAATTCTACTTTTTGCATATGAAGTCCAATGAGGTTGGAACCACTTTTAAACATCCTCAAACAATTAATGACAATGTTAAAATTTTAATGTAATGGTAATTTTCTATCCTTTTGCTTTAAAAAATTAATATTTCCATTATTAAGTTTAGAGCTTTTGAGATGGAAGAAGGACGTAAATATTTGGGGTTCATAGTAAAACCCAAAGAATATGGGTAAAGAGATTGGGATTGCCTGTTGATACTAAAAACTCAATTATTAATGGAAACAAGACTGGGATTGGCTGATAAGTAAGATTGAGAACATAATCCACTTTTGGTTCAATAGGTGGAACATATATTGCATCATTGTTCCATTGTAAAAACAAGTTGATAAAAATTCAACTCAGCAGGGATAGGTCCGTTAAACTAAAGCTGAGGCTCACTTATAATAGGCTAAAAATCAACAGTTATGTTTGAAGGTCATAAATTATATATTATTGAAAGGTTCTGCCATCATGTATAGTTAGACGTTTGATGTACAATTTTCAAGAAGTTTGAACAATGAAAAGCTTTAGTATCACTAGAGTAGATAATGACTCTTACCCCAGGTGTATAGGGCTTTGTTTCTAGAGGAATCGACTCGTTTGATACTTTGATGTATTTATCAAAGTCATCAAACATGTTAACAACAAATATGTGGGATTTGTCTAGCTTATATCCATGTGTTTGATCTTTCGTTGTTTGTGCTTCATGCATCACACAGTAAAAAAAAAGCGAGTTATTAAGAAGTGTGAAAAGGAGAACAAGATCGAAAAAATGCCATTGAAACTTATCCGAATGTTCCTAATAAAGAGAGAAAAGAAGAGATGTTTGCATTGTGCAATGCAACAATAGGAATCAACCTAGAATACAACAAACTTTGCTGGAAAGATGGTAAAATTCTCAAAGATTCCATAAGAAATTAATGTTCTCGATGTAAACTTTGCAAAGCTAATGAAAGAATTGGTTAATATCTTCCCATACAGTATTTACTTTATAGGACAACATTTAATGATAGGCCTAAGGCCAGGTTTGCCAAACTACCAGAAGTTCTGGAAATTTGAAAGAACGCTTCCCAAGGACCGACCAATGAAAAATATTTAAATTTGTACATTAACATCGGTTGCTAGAATATGTAGCATTGTTTTTTCCATTTTGATTTATAATTTTGCATCTTCCCAATCTCTTCTTTTACCAGTTTGCTGTTACTGTGAATGCCATCCCCAAGTGCTGGAAATGTGTCAAGTGTTATTAAAACTGGACTGGTCATTGAACCCCAAAGTTTTGAACCAGACTAGAATTGGAATCCAATAAAAAATGTTCAACCAAAAAATACATAGAGGCATTGATTATCTTTATTAAATGTCAATCCAATACCCTCATACATGATAGAATCCAGTGGAAACATTGCAATCCTGAAATCCTGAAAACTGTTAAGTTTGTAAATTCTGAATGGGATCTAAAATTCTACTTTTTGCATATGAAGTCCAATGAGGTTGGAACCACTTTTAAACATCCTCAAACAATTAATGACAATGTTAAAATTTTAATGTAATGGCAATTTTCTATCCTTTTTCTTTAAAAAATTAATATTGCCATTATTAAGTTTAGACCTTTTGAGATGTCGGAAGGACGTAAATATTTGGGGTTCATAGTAAAACCCAAAGAATATGGGTAAATAGATTGGGATTGGATGTTGATACTAAAAACCCAATTATTAAAAGGAAACAATATTGGGATTGGCTAAGAAGTAAGATTGAGAATAGAATCCACTTCTCGTTCAATAGGTGGAACATATAATGCATCATTGTGCCATGGTAAAAACAAGCTGATAAAAATTGAACTCAACATGGATAGGTTTGTTAAAGTAAAGTTGAGGCTCACTTATAATAGGCTAAAAATCAACAGTTATGTTTGAAGGTCATAAATTATATATTACTCAAAGGTTCTGCCATCATGTATAGTTAGACGTTTGATGTGCAATTTTCAAGAACTTTGAACAATGAAAAGCTTTAGTATCACCAGAGTAGATAATCAATTTTACCTCAGGTGTATAGGGCTTTGTTTGTAGAGGAATCCACTCACTTGATACTTTGATGTATTTATTGAAGTCATCAAACATGTTAACAACAAATATGTGGGATTTGTCTAGATTATATCCATGTGTTTGATCTTTCGTTGTTTGTGCTTCATGCATTACACAGTAAAAAAAAAAGTGAGTTATTAAGAAGTGCGACAAGGAGAACAAGATTGAAAAAATGCCATTGAAACTTATTTGAATGTTCCTAATAAAGAGAGAAAAGAAGAGATGTTTGCATTGTGTAATGCACCAATAGGAATCAACCTAGAATCCAACAAACTTTGCTGGAAAGATGGTAAAATTCTAAAAGATTCCATAAGAAATTAATGTTCTCGATGTAAACTTCGCAGAGCTAATGAAAGCATCGGTTAATATCTTCCCATATAGTAGTTCCTTTATAGGAAAAAATTTAATGATAGGCCTAAGGCCAGGTTGGCCAAACTACCAGAAGTTCTGGAAATTTGAAAGAATGCTTCCCAAGGACTGGCCAATGAAAAATCTTTAAATTTCTACATTAACATTGGCTGCTAGAATATGCAGCATTTTTTTCCATTTTGATTTATAATTTTGTATCTTCCCCGTCTCTTCTTTTACTGGTTTTCTGTTACTGTGAATGCCATCCCCACGTCCTGGAAATGTGTCAAGTGTTATTAGACCTGGACCGGTCGTTGAGCCCCAAAATTTTGAACCGGATTGGAATTGGAATCCAATAAAAACTGTTCAACCAAAAAATACATAGAGGAGTTGATTATCTTGATTAAATGTCAATCCAATACCCTCATACATGATAGAATCCAGTGGAAACATTGCAATCCTGAAATCCTGAAAACTGTTAAGTTTGTAAATTATGAATGGGATCTAAAATTCTACTTTTTGCATATGAATTCCAATGAGGTTGGAACCACTTTTAAACATCCTCAAACAATTAATGACAATATTAAAATTTTAAAGTAATGGTAATTTTTTATCCTTCTGCTTTAAAAAATTAATATTGCCATTATTAAGTTTAGACCTTTTGAGATGGCGGAAGGATGTAAATATTTGGGGTTCATAGTAAAACCCAAAGAATATGGGTAAATAGATTGGGATTGGCTGTTGATACTAAAAACCCAATTATTAATGGAAACAAGATTGGGATTGGCTGAAAAGTAAGATTGGGAATAGAATCCACTTCTGGTTCAATAGGTGGCTCTGAAGAGGGGGCAGATTGACTAGCGTGAAATCTATTATAGTCCCTTGAAGCAATACTAGATTATTCGCATTCCCTTTTCTCTATCCTAATCCCTAAAAGGTGTGCTTTAAAAAAATCAGAAATAATTCTTTTAATTTTTTTATGGAGTGAAAAGGAAGATGAGTGGGATTTGACTAGCCAAATGGCAGTCCATTGCTAAGACAAAAGTGGAGGAGGCTAGGGTAAAAACACATACATCTTTTTCAAAAGTATTTGGTTGCTAATGTTTTATGGAATCTCATTACTAAGGAAATTCTATGAAAAAGAATCATTGAGAATAAATAAATAGCTCTAGTCTCACTTTTTGATTGCTTAGGAACTAGGCATTAACGTCAGAAGTCACACAAAAGATTAAAAAGCAAGGGCCTACTGCCTATGTGTTGTCCAAAAATGAAGCAGAAACCATATCACATTTCGTCATTCATTGTCCATATGCTCAGAATATTTGGAGAAATGTAGGTCATTGAATTGGTTCTCAACTTCTCCTAACACTTAGGTTGGAACCTCTGGAAGAATGTTTAAAGCAGTGGTTTCAAAAGAAGGAACTGAAAGAGTATCGAGCTATCCGCTGTCATATCTTATTGGGAATTTGGCTTGTTCATAACGCCGAACTATTTGAAAATAGATGAGTTCCCACTTTTCAGGTTTTTGCTAAAGTATGTGCTATATTTCAGGGCAACAAAATGGATGAAGATTGACACATCCATTCCCTAGGGATTCTTTGATGGGGCTTGTCAAGGCTAAGAATCTTTTAGCAGTTTTGGTCAGTTATTATTCACTTTATATTCTAATTACATTAAATCTAAATCTGGTTTGCGAAGGGGTACCAATAACTATGCAGAGATGATGGCATTAAGGACCCTCTTAAAACTTGCTTCAGATAAAGGGAGTCAAAAGCTTCATGTCATGGGTGATATACACATGTATTGTGGGAGTTTAATACTGAAGTAGATGCTTTGTCAAAGGAGGGGCTATAGATTGAGGCTGGGTTTTAACTCTTGGAAGAGATATACGATAGGATCGACTGTGTCAAGAAAGTGCACTTAGTTTTTCTATGAACATCATGGTTTGATATTGTTATCTTTGGTTTGATCTCTAGCACAAACTTATAATTTCAGTAGATAAAGATGTGTTAGGGATAAAAGGTTTTGAGTTTCTGGATATTATAGACTTACTTTTTGAGCTTGATGGAAAAATACAAAATGTTTATAAGCATCTCTATGGATGGTGTTAGCTAAACTAGGAAATGATGATATGCCTTCTACACAAAGAGGCCTAATATAACCCCTTAAAGGATTGCATAGTAACTCATGTGCATAAAGAATGTGCTTTGCATTCTAGCTAGAAGAAAATTTGTGATTTTTTCATTAAAAAAAATATGCACCCTAAATATTATTGATAATTAATAAATTTTTGATACATTAAAAAATGCAATAGCCCTCAACGATTACCTGTATGTCTCGAGGATTGCTTGGCTCATGGCTGCTGTAAGTAACCAAGAATTTTTCACCGAGAGAGAAATATATCAATTTTACCTTTATAAACTATTGCTGACAATTACTTTTCTAATTTTGTATTTACTGAAGCTCCTTTAATATAGGTCTTAAATATGTAATAGCAGCTCCTTTAATATAAGTCTTAAATATGTAATAGAAGAGAAGTAATTCACAAATACTATGTTAAATACCCACTGGGTAGCTTTTGGAAAACACAAACCTATGGATGTGCAAAGCCCATCAGACGGTTAAATGTTGTACCACCTCCCCAAATAGCTTCTCCCTACCTGTGCACTGTTGCTAGTCATGTTCCAAGAGATGACCACTGAACAAAGCTTTCCTTCCAGTACTGCAAAAGGATAGATCTTCAACTTTAGCACCTTTAGCAGTTGAAAAATTTAAAAAGAATTGGTGGAATTATCAATGATCACACTCTCGTGAAGACATGTATTTCATGGAAGATATAATGCATCATTGTTCCATGGTAAAAAAAAGCTGAGAAAAATTCAACTTAGCAAGGATAGGTCTTTTAAAGTAAAGCTGAGGCTCACTTATAATAGGATAAAAATAAACAGTTATGTTTGAAGGTCATAAATTATATATTACTGAATAGTTCTGCCATCATGTATAGTTAGAATTTTGATGTACAATTTTCAAGAACTTTGAACAATGAAAGGCTCTAGTATCACCAGAGTAGATAATGACTCTTACCCCAGGTGTATAGGGATTTGTTTCTAGAGGAATTCACTCGTTTGATACTTTGATGTGTTTATCGAAGTCATCAAACATGTTAACAACAAATATGTGGTATTTTTCTATCTTATATCCATGTGTTTGATCGTTCGTTGTTTGTGGTTCATGCATCACACAATAAAAAAAAGGCGAGTTATTAAGAAGTGTGACAAGGAGAACAAGATCGAAAAAATGCCATTGAAACTTATCCCAATGTTCCTAATAAAGAGAGAAAAGAATAGATGTTTGCATTGTGCAATGCACCAATAGGAATCAACCTAGAATACAACAAACTTTGCTGGAAAGATGGTAAAATTTTAAAAGATTCCATAAGAACTTAATGTTCTCAATGTAAACTTCACAGAGCCACATGAAAGCATCGGTTAATATATTCCCATACAGTAGTTCCTTTATAGGAGAACATTTAATGATGGGCCTCAGGCCAAGTTGGCCGAACTACCAGAAGTTCTCGAAACTTGAAAGAACGCTTCCCAAGGACTGGCCAATGAAAAATATTTAAATTTCTACATTAACATCAGCTGCTAGAATATGTAGCATTTTTTTTTAACGCAACATGGCAAGGAAAATAAATTTGTATTTCCATCCTGAAATACCCAATAACAATATATGGAACTTTATAAAAGGACAAAGTACATAATATTTATGCAGCTCTATATAGGTGAATAAGATATGCGAATATAAAATACATCTCTCAAATCACATTGTAAATGGGAAAAATGTAGGTTTTATGTTCCTTTGCATCTTCTATGAAGAAGCAATCCCATATGGAACTTAACCAACAGATAATAAAGTGCATCCATACCGACCCATAATGTTAAGAAAGAAGTTAATGTGTGTAACACCCCGGTTTTGACCCCATTTGCATGATGTATATATATTGTAATTAATCCTGGTGAGGAGCTCAAGGCAAAAGCCCCACCATCGATTTGGTTGTGTGTGTGTTTCAGCAATGGGGATAGTTGCCGATGGTTTATCATGCCATTTGGCACATTATAATTCGACATCATGTAAATACGCACATCAATTAAAACTAAAATCACAACCAGCTACAACAGTGCAACGTTGAATGAAAAGGGCATGGTTCCAAAGGATAAGGGGTGGGGGATGTCAAACCTTGGTTTATGGGGGAAAAACCCCTGTGTTGCCACCTTGTTTGTTTTTCCACCTTTCTTGTTTCACCAACCTCTTCAATGACTTGGTTTTGTTGTTGGGGGTAGTTATGGCTGGTGGTTGAGGTAGTTATTGCTTTTGGGAGTGGGGTGGCAGGACTGTCAGTCCCTTGCCCACGTGCCCACTCCACCCACGATTGCATCCACTCCTTTCTTCCACGATTTCCCCATTCTCCCATGGTCAGTTGGTGCCACACGACTGTCTGTTCTCCCTCACGCACTCTCCATTATGGAGGTTCTCTGGGGTCTATTCATCTTTCTCTGGGATTTCCTGTTCATCCGTGCGCTGAGTAAGTGATCTGTTCATCTTCCTCCCACAGAGGTCGGTTCTGTCTTCCTCACGCGCTGGTCGGGGGTTCCCTCTCTGGTTTTGCGCATGCAGCGAGCTGGGAGAGTAGCCTCGCGGGCATGAATTTCTGCTATGTATGCGGCTTGCTGTTGATTTCACCCATGTTTTGGGTTGTTGTTGTTCTTCCCATGATTTTCGGATGTGGCGGTGAGTCCAATTTCTTCTTCAATTGAGGACTGAGTGTGCATTTTTCCATGTTGTGAGCCGTGCTCACTGAATTCGTTTTGGGATTGTTGTCTTCCGTGTTTTTTGTTGGCTGTGGTGTTCAATTTCGTTTTGAGCCGCCGTGGATTTCCAATCCATTGTTTGAGTTTTCCTCTGTTCACGCTAGGAGTTGGCTTCTCCTCTATTTTGTGGACTGTGTGATGTTTCCCTCATTCACTATGAAGTTGGGCTGCTGCAGATTGTTGAAGTTTGAATTCTCTTTCGTTTGAGACTGACTGAGTTATTTTGGCCATGTCAGGGCCAAGAACAACTCTGTGTCACCTTATGGGCTTGAGTTGTGCTCATATTTTGTTTGGGATTATCCCCGGTTGCCTTTGCTTCTTCACAGGGCTGTGAAGGGATGGTTTTGCTGCATGTAAGCAGTGGTTGGTCTTTGGACTGTGCTGGCTTGGCTGGTCTGTTGATGGCCTGATAAACCCAGCTGTGTTGGTTTGCTGAATGTGTCCCCTGGCTATGTGTAAGCCTACATTGACCCTTATCCTTGGAGGAATCATGCCCAGCTCTGGGGTGGCAGCATTGTTGAGAGATTGATGAGCAAGCTGGCCTATGGTTGGTTGGAACGTTACAGTGACGTAGCTGGTTGCGGGATTCTTCATCAAAAGATAAGTACTGTTGCTATTCCATCTCTACAATTATATTGATGTTTAATGAGTTATGATGAACATGATGAATGCTGGTTTATGAATATGTTTGCTTCCACTGAATGATTGAGGAATTATGCATCTTGTATGATGTTTTATGCACTCTATTATGCATCTTGTTTAAGCTTTTAATATCAGCATTTTTCCTGTTTATGTTCATGGGGCTGTTTGCCCGGTTGAGTGATTGGTGTTGGTCGCGTCCTCTTCACCGGTCGAAGGGTCGAGGACGTGATAACGTGAGCTTGGTTGAGATGGTAAAAAAGGGGTATTGCTATACCCCTTCTCAAGGTTCAAATCCTCCAAAGATGCTTTTTCCCTGGTTGGACTATTTCATTCAAGCAAAAGCATTTGGGATGAGATTCAAGCAAAAGCATTTTTGCTTTGGGATGAGATGCAAGTATTGCGTGACTTTGGTGGAATAGATATTTCAGGTTGGACTATTTCACCCAAGCAAAAGTATTTGGGATGAGATGCAAGTACTAGGTGACTTTGGTGGAATAGATACTTCAGATAAGATTGTCTTACTCTATCAAAAGCGTTTGGGACAAGGTGCAATAACTAGGTGAATTTGGTGAAATAGATACCCACAATAGGCTAGGTAGTCAACTTTGGTGAAATATAGTACCCAAAGGTTTAGGGAAGATGCATGTTCTAGACAAATTTGGTGGGAATAGATTATTATTGGCCAAATGGAATTTTTTTAAGTGTTGCTGGAGGGAATGACATACTTGCCACACGGCAAAAATGCAATAAGTATCTTGTACTATTTAAAATCAAATGACTGACAAGGAAAGTGTACCTTGAGTCTTCTGAGTATCGGGATGGATCGGCATCCAGAGCCCCTTCTCCCTGATTGTACCAATCTGCCAAAAGATATTCTGAACAACACCTTTGAGTTTCTCAAACTTCTCCCGAGGAACAGCTGAGAGATTGTATACAACTACAATGTTACTGAACCCAGTCTCGAACTCCAGTGAATCTTCTTCTTCCTCTTCATCCTCACTAGTAGAAAATTATACATTACATAGATCAATACAAGGATGGGAAAGGGTAAACACCGAATTGAATTAATGTAGAACTGACAAAGAGAAACAAATCAAATCAAATCTAATCAGATGCAAGATTAAATTTAAAAATTACTTTAGAATATATCTAGAACAAAATAACAGAGACAATGCACATGAAGTAGGTAGAACCGCAGGCCCCATAGATATAAAGGGTTTAAGGTTTCCAGAAAAAAAATGCAGCTGGGGCATTCTTATTTTTAATGAATGATTGGAGTATAGTGAGAACCTTTTGAATCCGAAATTTTCACTGGGAGGAAGCTGTATTGAATCCAAGTCGACATTGGAAAAATCAATATAAAGGGGTCAAAGTTTTCAGAGAAAAAAAAATGCAGCTTGGACGTTCTTATTTTGAATGAACGGTTGGAGTATAGTGAGAACATTTTGAATCCGAAATCTTTGTCGCGAGGAAGGTGTATTGAATCCAATTCGACATTGGAAAAATCAATGTTGAGTTGTTGGATATCATTTCCTAGGAAATGGGCAAGCACTGGCATAAGCATCTCCATGGTCTCCATCATTCCTTCTCAACTCTTTAATTGTTGCTGTGCAGGACCCAATATCGAATTGCTGCTCTTTAACTGCTGCTGTGTAGGACCCAATATCGAATTCTCTCCAAAGCCGTGAGTAGCTAGATGCATATGCAATTATCTACCACAACCAAAAGGCCTTTGAGAAAGGAAATGAAACCCTTTTATGTTTGGTATGTTTTTAACTTGTATTTAGTGAATATTAATATGTCATAATATATCATAAGTTGAGTGTTAGAACTAAGTTATTATGACATCATATATGTAAATTGGGTTGTTGTATTAGTTGGGTTCATGGTATTAAATTTTTTTCCGTCTATAAATGTTTAACTCTAATTGGATTTTATTATTATTATTATTATTATTAATTTTTAATTTGTATTTAATTGTCATTTTATTGGTAGCATATAGCTCACACTCGACTTGGTTTTTCCACCTCAGGACTTGTCGACAAAGTTGTGTTGTAAATTTCTTATCAATATGTAGTTGTTATTTCTATCATGTCACTAACGCCCATTTGCGTTTTTGTGTCCCAAATCCCGACAGTGATTTGGCGTAAGTGTTGGTACTGTGTTGTTCAGTTGGCATAAGTGTTGGGCCACAAGTACGAGTTGTCGTAAATGTTGGTGTTGTGTTGAACTTGCGGAAGGTTTTATGCGGATTTTCATGGGTTTTTAAATCCACATCTTTTTGTCTATCAAAATGGGAGGATTTAGGTTGTCAAGGCTGCAAAACCATGTTGTGCAGTGGTGTGTAATTTATTTTAGTGTCTTAATTGTTGTCTGTCTAAGGTTTTCAATGGCATTCGATTGGTGATTCTCAGAGGTAGGGCCAAGGATTTTTTTGATTTCATTGTTATACAGTTGTTGTTTTTTATTATGATTGTTTGGAGATTTTTGTGGGGTTTAAATGGTGCTGGAAAGGTTGGTGTGTGATTGTTGCAACTAACCGATGGATAAGGCATGAATTATAGGTTATACCAATTCTTTGTTTGGCAAGTAACTCCTAATGAAAATGAATATTTTTCTTTATTTTTATTTTTTTAATATATGTTTTTGTTATTTTTTTATGTTAATTATAATATAATTATAATATATATATATATATATATATATATTACTAATTTAACTCATAAATTATAATATAATTAATATTTTTTCCTCGGAATTATAATATAATTAACATAAAATAAAAAATAAAACATATTCATAAGTTATATAATATATACAATATGATCAAACATAATATAATATATGAATATAAACATATATATTCTAATATTATTATATATAATGAAATATAAATACATTGTGTTCCTCAACAATAGCTGTTGTACTAGTTGAAGCTAGGGTGTGGCATCCCTGATTAATATACATGCAAGCTACAAAACTATGGCACCTATGGGGTATGTCGATGGGAAGTATTATAATGATGCTAGTGGAAACATCACAATCAATTTGGTTTCTCGCTAGGACGTTATAGAGGGGATAACATAAAACTATAGCATAGGCCACAAGTTAAGGTAGAAAATGGAGAGGAAAAACTATTGATGAGAATAACAAAGAATACATTGTGAAAACAACGCTCTATTCAACTGATGAAACTTGAATGAGAGAATAAACTATTGAATCCATGTCGGGGTCTACATTTTACTAAATTCTAACACTGTAGGAATCCATCTGCAGTGTTAGAATTTAGTAAAATGTACAAATTCATTTTCAAATTTGTAATTTTTTCCATTGTCAGAGTGAGACAACAAAAAATGACCAATTGTAATATGGTCATTTGTGGTCTAGATATCCCGTGATCAAATTTGGTCATTTATCTTGGTCGTTTTTAGTTGGTTTTTATCGTGTGACCAAAAGTCATCATTTATATTGGTCGATTTTAGTTAGCTCACTTAGAATTATCAATTTTGGTCATTATTCCCTTTAAAAAATCTATGGTGACCAAATTTTTTGGTCTCGTGGTCACTAATCTCTCATTTTCCACTAGTGATCTATATTGGAATTTGAGTGTATAGGTGCTGCAACTCTACTATCTCTAGAATTTTCTTTCTTTTTTAAGATATAATTGAGTTGTGAGCTTCTATATATTTATCTTAATTTTTATTTTTATTTTGTGTATTTGTTTGTAACTTTGGGGGGTTTTTAAACAGGGCAAATTTCATCATTGGACAGAGATGTTTGTACATTTCTATTTTTTTTTAGTAAGTGTGTTAGTTCAAGAAAAGGCCTGCAGTTAACAGACAGTTTGTTGGATGAGGAGAATTTGTTTCCAAAAGGCGCAATTTTGCAAATCTTTCTTAGGGGTGCTTACTATAATATTTGAAAATTGTCAAAATAAGGGCTCTTTTAGTGGATTAGAGGTATGAACTATGTATTATAAGTGTAGTAGGGCTTTCATCCTAGCTACAGAGTAGGAACGACTTCTTTCCGTCTATAGGACAGAAGGGTAGGGTTCCTGTGAGAATGAAAGAACATAAAGAAAATAGACTGAAACAGAAATGAGAAAAATGAAACCCCTCTACACAGAAGGTTAGGGTTAAGCTCCAAGACCCTGCATACAATTGTTAAAAAACCAAAATACCTGCAAACAATCAATGAAAACCTGTAAACAAATACTGTTAGAAAAACTACAATCTACCAAAGCAACGACTTAAAACAAAACAAGTATACCTTCTAGTTGGAATGGACCACCATTCCCTAGCTTGGGAGAGCACCTCTCTTAGGAATGGGGAGCTATGGCTCAATGGAGGAATGGAGGAGAGGGAGGGTTAATGGCTTGAGAGGAAAATGGTCTCAAGGCACTCACACGGGAAGCATAATGATAGGGAGTGAAGGAGTGTTTTGAGAGTGACCCCCACCCCTCTATTTATATTTTTTCTCAAGATTTTTAGGGTTTAAGTTCCTGGTTGGGGCTTTAGCCCCTTTTTTGGGATTAGCCCCTTTTGCTCAATATTTAGCTCTTTTGGGGGTCTTAATCTCCTTTGAGGGGTTTTAGCCCCTTTTTGAAGGCTTTATCCCCTATCAGAGTTATTTTGGCTCTTTTTAGGGGTTTTTAAGCCCTTTTTCATATTCTTAATCCTTCTTGAGGGTGTGGGGGTCAAATGGGGTCAAATGAGGGTCATACGTAGATGTCTTTAGGTGGTTTAGGTCATGTAGAGCTCATTGTGGGATTTTTTGGGTTAACAGATTGCCCCCTGATGTGTAAGGGCAGGCGCTCAGCGTATGGCCAACAGACATCATAGGATTTTCTGGGGAGAGGTGGTGCTTCCTGGGCTGGGGCATGGTGGATTTTGTTTTTTGTATTAATATGGTTCCCATCAATGGGTGAGATATAAATAATGTGTGATATGTATATGGATGAGGCAGGAATCCCCATGCTCGTAATGATGTCAAAAGAATAATGTGATCTAAGCTCTATAATACAAGAGTCGATCATGTACAACTGTTGTTACAATAGTGGTTTCTTCAATGAGAGGCTAAATACAATAATGATCAGAAGAACTACTACATTGAACCCCTGGAATTCTCATGGAATGATATATCTTCATGACTGATGGCCTGCTGGATCTAGAACGGTACATAGTTGTAGGGACCCACTAATGAAAAGTCAGAGTCTCTGTGGTACAAATATGATGCATCAATCATAAATATATATAGAAGAATTGTTGGGGCTTCTGAACACTATCTCCAACGCAACCCGGAAATCACAAGGGACATGAACTTGTTGGGGTCCCTCAAATAGACTCATCAATGTGCTAGATTTAGGTGACATCCGGGGTCTTCAACCAAATACTGCACGGACCAATACCCTATACAAATATCAATGGTGTGATGATGTAGCTGGAGTCGAGCACGTGAGAAACAACCATCCCGAGAGGCACTAAGGACTCCTCTCAAGTGGTCCAAGAAACTCATCAATGAGGTTAATGAAACTAGGATATAGGGATCTCTGGATCTATATTTTGGAATACATGTGTTGTCGTTGACAGAGGGAGACCTGCCCCTAGTCAAGGAAACTGTGTTTCCTTGACCAAAAGTGCAAGGGAGATAACCAAAAGATGTGAGACAATCTAAGGACTGACCCACTGAATGGGGGGGGCAGGGAAGGAGTTGAACAGGGGAATCTATAGTTTAGTGGACTCGAAATTCCTTTGTTCAGAGTATGATGGAAGGGCGGACCAGGAAGCAAATGAAATTGACTCATGGGAAAGGGATCATAGTTGTAATATCGGGAATGTCACTGCAGATGGGAAATACTTGGAGGAGGTAGACACTTTTGATATTAATGGGATCCGAAGAAGACACATTGCATAGTACTCTGAACAAAGGCAATCCAAAGTGGTAATGCTTCCAAACTGTTATCTGTGGGGTGGTGTCTAATGACACCATTGTGGTACGATCTCGTGGATTTTTGGCAAGCCGGAGAAAGTAAATGCTCAATGGTGCTTTCAATTTTAGAGAGTCTGAAAGCATGAAGAAGACTCCAGTTGGGGCTCTTTTTTGTTGGTAATCTCTAGTGCTCGAAAAAGGATAAAAGTATACATAGGAGAGCTCACCCATCCTTTAGGGGATGAGAGACTTCTTTACCATTGGTAGTCCAATCAGGACAGAAAAGGTTAAACCTATACTGAATGGATGGTCATTTAGATACTTTTACGAGCATGAATGAAACCAAGTTTGCTCAACAATATTTTCTTGTTGAGAAGGCTAAAAAAGTACTTTAACGACAACCCATCGTGAGCTTTTTCGTAAGGTTCGTCCCCTCTGCTCGAGAAAGCATAAAAGGGTGCAGAGGGGAACGATCTTGGCTTGGATATGCCAAGGTGGTCCTTTTCATTTGATGGTCTACATAGGCTGCAAAAGGAGATAAACGAGATGATGTAGACGCCCTTTGCTAAACTTTAATGAGAGTGGAAGGAAGCAGCTGTGCTCGGCCATCTTTTCATTCTTTTAGGAGTTACAAAAAAACTTAAAAGAAACTCTAGTATGGTCAATCGATTGTGGTGGCACAGGCGGTGCCCCATGTCAGGACAGTGGATAGTGGTCCAAAGGTCATCCGTGCAGTATGGATGGAGCAGGTGGCTCTTAGACATAGCAATACATGCATGGGATATATCGTGGTAGAGGCATGCAAACCAAGGTGGCTCTCAGACAGAGGTCAAGAGAGCTGTGTGTGAGTTGTGGTGGATGGAATTGACTACATGTAGTGTGAGTGCAAGTCTGGAGGTAGTTATATACCAAATGCATGCAAAAGAAATGATCTGTCCCCTGAGCAGTGGCATGGGGAACCGCATAAGGTGTGGTGGATGGATTTAGACAACTATATGCTAAAATAAAATGATGGTCCTTACGGGCGGTGGCCTGAAAACCTTCATGAGTGGTGGTAGGAAAGCGTGATGCAAGTATAGGTCCAAAGACACTTGCATCATGATGTTGTGGCTCTTAAATTGAGGTAAATTTTGGGAAGTGGTCCCAAAAATGACTTGTTAAACATGAGACAATGGCCTCATAAAAATATAGAGGGTGAAATTATGAAACCAGTGGCGTGAACGACGTATCAAACGGACTTCGTATGGTCCTCTTGTGTCGAAAGGGAGAAAACAGGTCAAATGGGGCCTATATAAGGGTGGGGACCACTTTGTGAAGTGTCATTGTCACTTTTCACTACAGAGTTGGAGAGGTGGGCCCTATATTTTCTTTTGCTGATTTCTCCTATTTCGACTGGCGGTTTCGAGTTCCACGACTTGTAGGTAAGAGCTCTTGCCACATCTATCCTTTTTAGTGGTTTACATTTTGAATTTGGTCACCTGAAGTTCCTCCATGAGCCTGTTGGGGTTTCAATGATCCAAGTCACAATTTTCAAGGGAAAAAGAGCGACCTGGTTGCACCTGTGAGGCTTTTTTGAGCGACCTGGTCGATATTTTTGGCCAAACAGGTGCAACTTGGCCCCTGGGTGACATTTTTATGAGAGCAGTGCCTGACAGCCATGTTTTGCTTGTGCAGGATGGCTGAGATTAAGTGGCGTGAGAGAGACTGTAAACACCTCTGGGAGGTGGCATTGCGGGTCAAGAATGTGCATGCTACATTGGCCCATTTTGGTTTACTGAAGTTTATGTGGACACCCCTCATGCAAAGCTTGTGTTTGTGTCTGCAAACGTTGGTGAGATTTTGGGATATTGGGGAGGAGGCCTTCCTCTTCCAGGGCTAGCGAATTGAGATTACACTAGCGGATGTATACTTCTTGATTGGGCTCCCTATGTTGGGATTTGTTGGTGACTTAGTGCTGGTGCTGTCTTGGGGGGAGACATTGGAAGAGTTATGTGATAGGAACTGTTACACTACTGCGTATGTGCATGGCTCACACATCTTGATGTGTGACATTGAGGACCTATCGACACGGGCAGTGGCGACATTATTGCTGTGTATCTTGAGTTCCATGGGGAGCCACAAGATATCTGGAGGGCAGGTGCAGTTGGTAGAGCACGCTATGAGGGGCACTTACTATGGGTTGGCCCAGATGAATCTTCAGGCTATTTGGTGTCAGCTGAACAATGCAAGGGCATCTGGGACATGATTTTGTTTTGTGTCCTTCTTATGTGCTTTATTTTTTGAGAAAGTACCTACTATGCATCTGCACTGGGCAGCATGGGATGGTGGTCTGTGGGAGCTGTGGATATGTAGGTGGTGCCACATGATGGTATGAGAGGGTGGCGATAGAGTGGCCCACTTATTCACTGAGGAGTTTCTTGAGTAGTGGCGGCAGCTCCCAGTGATTATTGAGGAGTACCCTTATGTGGGTATGGATTATCATGGGGATCCCGAGATGCCCCGGGCTCCTGGTCAGGCATGGGGATCGACTTGTATGTATGTGTGATGTATTTACGTTCATCTTTATACATAGTGTAGTTGAGTTGGTTGATGATTATATGTATAGATTGATGGTGTCTTTGTTTGTGTATGCAGATGTTGGTCCCTGCCCACCACCCAGGTATCAGAGGTGGGTGGTCTCTATTGCAGAGGCGATGGTTCTTGCGGGGAACCCTTGCAGGTGACGACAGGAGGTGGATGATTTTTTGCCGTATTTGGAGCGGATTGCTGATGGCATCTTTGATGATGGTTGGAAGCATTTGAACAATGAGCTAATTGCTGCCATTCATAGTTTTCCTCCAGAGTGGACCTCTGTGATGAGGAGGATGGTTGTGGCCTACAATTACCTTCGTTGGGCGACGAGAGGGGATCTTCTTGCAGAGGATGAGTCTTCTAAGGAAAATGATGATACTAAGCTAGATGATGAGTCTGGGTCAGAATAGCAGCTAGTAGGGCTGCCCCTAGTGCATTGGTGCACTTAGGATTTTTTCATCACTATGTATATTCAGTTGAGAAAGCATATGTTGCTTCTCATTTTGTACTGAACATATTGTGGACATGCGATTTATTTATCTATATATATATATTTTACACATGTGGATGTGCTTTTTATGATGATGTGAAATGCAATGCCTAGATGATGTATTTTTACACTTGTGTGTGTGTTTTATATATGATTATGCATGATGTTGTGGTTGTATGTTTCCTATATGCAATTATGAATGTTACAATTTAGAATGTCATTAGCCATTTGATTTGCTACACTATTGAGGTTTCTGGGAACATGTGTGAATGTAATGGACTCAAATGTTCTAACCATCTGTTTAGTGCGCATGAACTTTCTAAAGAGGCAGGGATCACGTATCCGATAGTAGTTGTTCAACTGGGAGACAAGCAACTAGGATTCTAGGAAGACATCAAGATGGAAAACGCCTAACTGGAGAGCGGTGGCCAAGAGGCTGTTGACACCATCATATTCAGCTTGGTTGTTGGTTGCACTTCCAATGCATATTCCGTCGATATGGATCAACTCATGCGACAAGGAGTAGATGACCCATGTAGCCAAGGCGAGGTTTGGAGACCATCTGCTCGCTCCATCAGCGAATCCAATGTACCGATCCGAGGTAGGATCCATCTGGAGCAATGAGGGGAAACAATACATAAGACTCACTTTAAAAAAAAAAAATTGTGTAAAACAAAAATGGACAAGACTATATTACAAGCTGAATGACCGTCACTTAAAGAGGTGACATTAGAGGGAAACTGGTTTGGACTTTCATGGGATAAGCGGTCATTCCTTTGTATGACATGATGAACCTTAGGAGACAACTCGTTGGGACAAAGAAAACAAACTTGAAAGGGTTCAAGTGGATTTTGTACCCGCGACATCACCAGAAGGCTAGCCGCAAGTCGTCTATGTGTTGTGCTTGCTTCTATGACCGTGCAATGAGGTTGTCAAAATAGACCAACATGATGTGGATGCGGTCACAAAAATAGATTGTCATGGCATGCTGGAAGGTGGACCCAACGTTATTCATACCAAAGGGCATTACTCGATAGGAAAATGTGCCCCACGGGGTTGTGAATGTAGTCTTGTAATGATCTTATTTCCGGATTTGAATTTGGTTATATCTGGAAAATCCATCCATGCAGGAAAAGACCTCATGTCCGGTGCATGCTAATCGATAATATGATCAATGAAGGGTGTTGGGAAGTTGTCTTTGGGACACGCCCCATTTAGATCCCAGAATTCTATGCAAACGTGGATGGTACCCTATTTTTTATTCATGGGAACATGATTAGAAACACAAGTGGTGTACACAATGGGGTAAATGAAGCCGGCTGTGCGCAGCTTCTCAATTTTGGCTTTGACCATGGCAGCTTTGAAAGGATGGATGGGCCGCTGCTTTTGACACATGGGGGCCACATTGGGCCATGTGTCGATGTGGTGTTCCACAATGGATGGATCCAACCTGGGCATTTCAGTGTAAGACCAAGCAAAGATGTCACAGAATTCTTGGAAGAGAAATTTGTAGGCAGCGACTTCTTCCGGGGAGGAGGATGCCCCCAGCATGATTTTTTCAACAACCTCAGGATTGGTTGAGATGTTGATTTTGATGGTTGGCGAGATGTTCGCCATGTTCCCTTCTTCAAAGGATTTTGGTGCCAGAATGGGATTTTTGAACCAGTCGACTTTCCCATGAATGAAATCTTTGGTTTCCATGGAAAACTGGTGAGACTGCAACACAAGTTATTCGGGGAGGAAGAATGAGTGATGGTGCATGTTGTCCCATGGGTATTCTGGGGCGGTTAAGGCTTCAAGTATCTCCTCATCGTTGCGGAAGCAACGAAGAGATAGGTTTGATGGACTGCCGGTAATGGTGGAGACAAGAGGGTCTGTAGAACTGGATATCATGTAAATGGACATGGTGTCTGAAGAAGGAGGCGGGGGGTGAAATTCTTCGATTAGAGTGATCTTGGATTCAAGAAAATGTTTTCGAAGGTTGGCTAGAGCCATTCGAAACTCATACAAGTCTTGGCAGTGGTGAGAATAGTGTCCATACAAACCGCATAGGGAGCAAGCATGGTTTGCTCTCAATGACTTGTTTCTCACTATTGGCATGCTTGGATGTTCGACGATGGGGAGGTTTTTCCTTGTATCCATGGCATCCATATGTGCACAGATTATGGGAATATCAGGGAAGTTTTGAGTTGAATGGCCATGTTCTTCGCAGATGGTGCAAGGAGGGATCTATCGAGGTTTAGCAGTATCTTTCACGTTTTTTCCCCTAGCCCTTTTTGGGTGGGGCGGTGCGGGTGTGGGTGTGGTGGTTGGTTTTTGTGGGTCGAGTGGAGGATGAGATTTGACCACAATGGGTTGCATGGGGGTTAATACTACCTGGGGTATTGGTGGTTGGGTTGGTGGATCAAGGTACCACATGGGAATTCCCAATGTAAAATTGGGTAAGTTTAAGGTATCCATTACTGGCTTGCTCATGACACCGGGTGGGGGAAAGAGGAAGGGAATTGTGTGGATTGGGGAAGAGCCCAGATAACTCCCTGATGGTTGTATGTAGGGATGAGGTTGTGGTTACAACTATGCGTAATGCTGCGACTGCGGATGATGTTGCGGCTACTGTTGATGTTGTGGTTGCAGACGGTGTTGTGGTTGCGGTTAGGGCTGCAATTATAGTTGTTGTTTGGGTGCAGTGGTGTTGGATGAGAGCATGCAAAAATCCACAGTCTCATTTGGTGTCAGTGGTGGTGACACTAATGGGAAAGAAGCCACCATGGTGCTATCGAAAAATAACCTAGGGCCCACATTCAACAATGGGGAGTATGGTATGTTGTTAACCATGGTGTAGGTGCAGTTAGCCCTTGCAGATCAATGGTGTTGATCATAGGGATAACGTTGGTAGGTGTCATTAGCCCTTTCAGATCGTGATAAGTCAGTTCGTCAATCATCATGATTTTCCCTTCGTGGGGCAACATCATGATACAAAAAATAGTTGATGCCACGGCTCTCATGGTGTACATATAAATTCTTTCGAGGAGAAGGTTATAGTCCAACTGAGCATAAACAACCTCTATGTCAATCAGTACTATTTTTATGGCTAATGTGATGAGAACATGAGGGAGGATTCCTTGGGATTCAGTGGGATGGCCATCATAAGCCCATAGAGTAGTAGAGGATGGTTACAAAATTGGGGATCCAAGCTTCTGCCAAACTAGGGTAGACATAACACACGTGGAAGCCCTCTCATCCACTATCCATCGGTGTACGACCAAATTTCGGATAGACACTGGGATTTGGAAGGCAATGGTTGATGGAATTCATGGTTCTCCATTCTCTGTGTCAAATGTGATCAACTTGGAGTCAGAGGGGTATACAGCACCCAGGGTGACTAGTAAGGCTTTCTGCTGTTGTGGGAAATTTTTGAGTACCTTAAGAGTAGACATGGCAGTAGGTGTTTGGTCCAAATCATCCATGATGTTGTAGCTAATAAAAGCTCTAGCCGTGGTGTTGTTGGCAACCTAGCGTATGGGGTGGGGTGCAAGAAAGGGGGTAACTGAAGAGGTGCATTGGCTGTTTTTGACGTAGATGCCACTGATGTGTCAGTGGGTTCGGTGTTGGTTCCATATTGATTCTATTTGGTCTGTAAATTGACCTCTTCAGTTATCATAGCTAGCAGGTGGTGAACACCTATTTCTGCTCAAAGGTGCAGTTTACACCAGTCCTTGGACTGGTAATGTGTTTTGGAGCACCATAGGAGGTCCTGGTGGTGCCGGGTTGGGTTAGGATTGGTTTGTTGTATTGGTGTCATGTTGAACCTCATTCCTAATGGCTTTCTTAGCGTGACCCATGAAGGGACACTCGTATGTGTAGTGCCCAAAGACCTCGCATAACATGCACGGTTGGTTTGTATGCAACGGAGCATTGCATCTTGGTGCATTTGGTCATTGAGGATTTTGGGATGATCGGTTCACCACAGAATTGTTGGGAGGATTTGGTTGTTGACCACCTCCCTATGGTTGATTGTTTCCTTGGTCTCGGGGTTGGTTATTCCTGGCTTTCCCTTGTTGGTTATTGGGGGTTGGCTGGTTGGGACGTTTTTGTTGTGAAAACACCTATCTCGATGGAGCAGGGGCGGGGGCTTGAATAGCTTGCACTGGTGGTGCATAGTAGACTTGGGTGGGTGTTGGTGCCACAAATGTGGGAATTTGTCCCACTTATTGTTGTGTTGGCCAAGATAATTCCTGGTCCTATTTCGTTGGCATAGGTTGTGCATAAGAAGTTGTGGCTCCAAACTGGGACATCATTCTTGCATAGTCTAGAGTTTGGTTTTGGTAGGAAACATTAGGGGTGTTGCTTGGCTGTGGTGGTATTGCAGGTGGTGTCAGACGGTGCTATGGTTGGTGGGAGACAAAACCTATGATGCAATCTGCGACATGGGATTCCCCCGGTGCATCCCGGTAGGAGGTGCCCACATGGGGAGCATCTGGAATGACAGTGCAAAAACATATAGACTATGCATAGATCAGATCAAACTGCTGGGATTTCAAGATGGCCTCCTCTTTGGATTGGGGACGTTCGGAAGCAACATCCTTTCCTATAGGTGGTAGCAAAGTTTTTAGGAACCAATCCAGGAAGATCTTGTCATCAAGTTGAATATTGCATAAATTATGGTATCGCCCCACTCATGGATGTCGGTTATGTGGGTCGCAATATTTTGGCAGCAAGATAACAAGATCTCCACCCCTTTGTCATATCTAACAGGGAGTTGGAAATATTGCAGGAACATGAAAGCCAAGGATTTGAAATCCGGGTACTTGGCTTGTGGTAGCTCGATGTACCACTTGGCTACAGCACCTGTGAGGGTGTGTTGGAACAGTCAGAGTCTGATTGAATAATCTATGATGCTGTTTGATGAGCACCATAGGTGAAACATCATGATGTGGTTTAGGGGGCACTCTCCTGCCTTCCCTTCAAACATGGGAATGTTTGAGGGAAGTTTGGTTGGCATGGGAGGCCAAAATTTTTTGATGGCGGATAGGGTCATTTGTCAACCGAGCCAAGTCAAGCAAGTTGAGACATGCCATGAAAAGAAGGTTTGACCCAAGGTTGATGTGAGATGGGGCTGCAATGGTGGTGTGGTTTGCAGGGACATGATGCACCTGCATAAATGGGGGTACTTGTGGCATTGTTGTGGACGGACCACTGCCCCCAAGTGTGGTAAAAGGAACTGTGTGAGTGGAAGGGCCACTTCCCCCATGTGTGATAGGAGGGGCAGTGTAGGTGGAAGGGCCACTGCCCCCATGTATGCCAAGTGGGATAATGTGGGTGGAAGGCACACTGCCCCCATGTGTTACAGGCGGGACAACTTGACTGGTCAATATGGGTGGTGGTAGCTAGCTTATGATGGTTTGCATGACCATGCTGGGACCACCCGCAGAGGTGTTGGTGGTGGTGTGGGGTGTTGACATGGGTTCACTGCCAATCACTAAGCCAAAAAATGGATCCGGGTTTGCGCCATCCATGGGGCTTGATATTGCAGTATGCAGGTCTAGATCAGATTAGTATGATTCTGAGTCTGAATCAGAGGTTGTGTGTCCTTTTGATGGTGTAGAGGGTCTTTGAGAATGGTCTTGATGGTGTTGGTTCAAGGGCCCAAACTTTGGTGGATCGCCTCTTAGGCGTGAGGAAGAACATCGGGGATCAATTGTGTCTGATTTGTATGTCAAGTGGTGAAATATGGTGGTGATGTTTGGACCCTAGTTTTAATGGCTTCCTATTGGCTTTAGGTGGTCACTTGGCCACCAATACTGCCAGAAGACAGTGCTTGAATTTTTCCTCATGGGAGTGCTAGTCAATCAGTCGGGGTCGTTGCCTCTTTTGCTTGGCAATTCCTCTCAGTGGCCAACTACTTTGGGGTTCCTGTGGTACTCCTCACAATGGTTTTCTGGGCTGAGCCCAAGTACTTCCCATGGTTAAGGCTGTCAGGGACTTATGTCCTCAAAGACTACAGATGTTTGACTTAGTGTAAATTATAGATTTTAATGGCTTGCTCAGCATCATGAACTGAGTTTGGTTGTTTTTTATGGTATGGTTTGTGTGCATGTCCTTTTGTCTTTCTGTTGTACTTAGTGGCTGCTTGAATGGTTTATGAATATTCCGCAGAGTTTAGAACATTGTTTATGAAAGCAATAAATGATAAACATAAATTTAAACATGTACCATATATGAATCTGAACTATGATAGCCTGACTTGGTGAATGCCTTACACCTGTATTTCTCTTCAACCAGGAAGGGTGCTGGGATCTCAACACAATGGGAATAATCCCATCCGTAGATCCTCAGGTCACCCTCCAGATGCAAGGTCAGTCAATAGGGAGGACACTGAGCATCGTGAGGCCTCGTGGGCCTACTACCCCCTCTACCTTCCAAGTCACCCATTTTTAGTGGTTTTGAAAAATGACAGGTGAAGTTCCTATTACTATACAAGCTTCACCCTTCGTCTTATCCCATAATACCTCGAAGGGTGATGACTGAGTAGAGGAGGAAGGGCTAGGCAAGATGTTAATTTCAACTTAAAAAAAATTGAAACCTATAGTAATTTTTTGATTGAAGCTTTAAAGAGATTCATTAATCAATTAACCATTCAATTTAACAATGATTTACACATGCTGTAATAAAAGAAACAGATACGGAAATGAAATAGACACAGATTTAATGGACAGAGGCGGTTGAGTCGCACTGATAGTCCCTAATCTTTAAGGATCTGAATTTGAGAGACAGATCTCTCTTTTCAGGGAAAATTTGGTGAGAAGGTCACCAAATTTTCCCCAAAACAAGCGAGGGGGTCACTTAGAAACTGTAGACAGAAGAGGTCTAGCTTCTAGGGTGAAGTCGCACCTTTCGAGCCTGAATGAGTGACTTGGTCACACTTTTTAGCCCGATAAGAGCGACCTACTCTGAAAGGTAAAAATTTCCTGAACCTGAGCCATATCTGACTGACAGTAACCTGTACTCTAGCCAAATGGGCTCGGTTTAGCCTCGAGGAGGCTCAATAGTAGCTAAAAATGTAGGAAAAGATAGATCTAATCTAGCTTTGACAGAAAACTAAACTAGGGAAAATAAAACTAACATGCATAAATCAAACCCAGGGATCCTGTGGGATCGACTTGGTATGGTCACCAAATATGTGTTAGGGATTTCACCCTAGCTACAGAGTAGGAACGACTTCCTTCCGTCTATAGGACAGAAGGGTAGGGTTCCTGTGAGAATGAAAGAACATAAAGAAAATAGACTGAAACATAAATGAGATAAATGAAACCCCTCTGAACACAAGGTTAGGGTTAAGCTCCAAGACCCCGCATACAACTATTAAAAAACCAAAATACCTGTAAACAATCAATGAAAACCTGCAAGAACATGTTAAGCATTAAACCTACAAACAAATACTATTAGAAAAACTACAATCTACTAAAGCAAAGACATAAAACAAAACAAGTATACCTTTTGGTTGAAATGGGCCACCATGCCCTAGCTTGGGAGAGCACCTCTCTTAGGAATGGGGAGATATGACTCAATGGAGGAATGGAGAGGGAGGGTGAATGGCTTGAGAGTAAAATGGTCTCAAGGCACTCACATGGGCAGCATAACAATAGGGAGTGAAGGAGTGTTTAGAGAGTGACCTCCACCCCTCTATTTATACTTTTTCTCAAGATTTTTAGGGTTTTAAGCCCCTGGTTGGGGCATTATCCCCTTTCGCTTAATATTTAGCTCTTTTGGGGGTATTAATCTCCTTTGAGGAGTTTTAGCCCCTTTTTGGAGGCTTTAGCCCCCATGAGAGCTATTTTGGCTCTTTTTAGGGTTTTTAAGCCATTTTTCATATTCTTAAGCCTTCTTGAGGGTGTGGGGGTCAAATGGGGTCAAATGAGGGTCGTACGTAGATGTATTTAGGTGGTGTAGGTCATGTAGAGCTCATTGTGGGAATTTTTGGGTTAACAATAAGTATCTCTTTTTGAAGCTTCTGCCTCTTACTTACTGCCTTCTATCCTTCTTCATTGGTTTTGGTGTTTTTTGTGCCACTTTAATCACTTTTAAAGTTGCATGTTTTATGCATCATTTCACACACCTTCTTTCATCAAGTGATCATGACATACTTTTAGCATCTGTTCAAGCTCTTGCAGCTCTTGTAAAGATTAACCTTGCCAAGTTACACTTGAGTCGAAAACTGCCAGGAAGTGAAGTGTTTAATCGTCATTTGCATGCTTTATCACAAGGATGGGGAAGCAAAGAAGAAGGATTGGGCCTATTCTCGTGTGTTGTAGAAAATGTTTGTGATGAAGCAGCAAGCCAATTAGGTTCGACATTACATTTTGAATTTTATTCTGAATGTGGTATGGACAATGCAGAAAATTTAAATGCTGCAAGTCTGTCAGGTTTACAAGTAATACACATTCTTGATTTGCATTTATAGCCAAAATATTTGGTCCTTTTAAAGGATTTAATTGACAAATATCAAATACCCAGTGAGCTCAAGTTTTTCTTATGGACTCGAATCAGGTATACACGTGCACTTTCTTCTCTGATCACTCGAAGGAAGTTCAGCTGCATTCGAATTTTGGCCTTTACGGTATTGATGCAATCAAGTGACAACCATGAAGAACTGGGGGCATTTTATTCAAATGATCCTAATTTTATGAACAATTTGATGAAGGTGTTGCAATATGAGAACTTTATACCAGATAACATTAGATCAACCGCTATTTGGGCTTTAGGATACCAGTTTGCAGTAATTTATGCATCTCATGAGAGGAGTCGGGTGTTAAATGTTCCAAATATTGTTAGCAATGCAACAAATTGTGTGTTTTTATTGAGCTTGATGCAAAAGTCTGTCATGTAATTGACTACTATGGAAGCATATCCTATTGCATTATTAGAAGGGGCTTTATATTTTTTTCTGGCATATGTAACATCATCCTTGACTTCGACAAATCCTATGAGAGAAACTTGACTGATTCCTACCCTTCTTCCTTTGTTAAAATATACTAATTATTGTCATACACACCTTGTCATCTTTGCTGTAAATATTCTCCAAAATTTTATGGATTACAGCAATCCAGCAGTCACTCTGTTCAGAGATCTTGGAGGTCTAGACAATACTATTAAGAGACTATAATTTGAGGTTACAAGTGTTATGGAGTTGTCATCAGAAAGCAGTATTGCACCTTCAACATATGATGATGATAAAGGCCAAATTCCATATTCTCAGAGGTGTCTTATCAAGGCCTTACTCAAGGAACTGGGATCAACAACGTATGCCACAGCAAGGCCTGCAAGCTCAGAGGAGAGTACCTTGCCATCTAGCCTATCATTAATATTTCGTTGTTCCCATAAGTTTGGTGGTGACATATTCTCTTCATCTATGACACTTATGAGTGAACTCATTCATAAATATCCAAATTGTTTCTCAATGTTGCATGCAGCAGGTCTTACAACTGCCTTCTTGGATTCTATATCAGAATATTTGCTTCTTCCTTCCTCAAAATCACTTTGCTGCATCCCTAGTGGTCTTGATGCACTATGTCTAAACAATACAGGATTGCAGGCAGTGACTGAAAGAAATGATTTCCATTTTCTTGTACATGTCTTCACATCTTGAAAGTATTTTCTACCATTGAATGAAGGGGTTTCTCATTTGGCTAATTCAATGGAAGAGCTGATGCACCATGTTCCTTCTCCGACGGGAATTGGTGTAGATGTTATCATAGAAATTATTGAGAAAGTTACTTCAGTGGGTGACATGGGGTTAGAATCCAAAGACAAATTGGATAGTCCTGTTCCTATGGATATTGATTCTGAAGAGAAGCATAATGAAGGTGTTGGAACTAGTGGATTGTCTGTTGAAAATATGGCTAATGAACGCTTTCTACAATTATGCATTTCACATGCCATGGTGTTTGTGCATCGAGCAATGGAAAATCTTGAAACTTGAATATTTGTTGAGAAAAAGGGCTTTGAAGCCCTTATGAGGTTCTTGACTCTTTCAAGTATTCCACTATCGTCAGAAGGGATGTCTGTAGTTGTGCACATGGTTGTAGTTTGCAAATCATTCACACAACAACACTCAATTTCCCTTGCAAAGGTATTTTGTGCTCATCTAAAAGAGCATCTCAAGACTACATTAAATGTTTTGAATCCGGTTGCAGGGAATAATTTATTAGCTGTAGAAGATGGACTGAATTGAAAAGTATTTTGGTTCTTGTTTGTGGTACACTTTTTTGTCTTTCTACCTGATGCTACTAAAGACAATGCATAATATATCTATTCATTTCGCTTTTCTTTCATCTATATTGGAATTTGAGTGTATAGGTGCTGCAACTCTACCATCTCTATAATTTTCTTTCTTTTTTAAGATATAATTGACTTAGATTTTAGTGGAGTTTTAGATTTTTGTAATGATGCAGGTTCAGAGTGATCATTTTGAGGAGTTCTTTGCACCCGAATTAGAAAAGCATGGGTACATAACTATTTATAAGAATAATACAACAGAATTTTGAGTTCTGATTAGCTAATTTTTTTTGGTGAAAGTTCCATATTTCTTGAGATGTAGACCAGACAATTAAATAACATATCTATTTGGATTACAACCTATAACACTATTGCTAACATCATATTTTTCTGTGTATTACAAGAAATACAAAGAAACAATACTTAAATCACAGATCACAAAGCACATATATTTCTCCTAGAAATCTCAGAGGAGGCTTTGCTCGACTCCAAGAATAAATATACAACAAGATTTTAACCTCAATCAATAGTTGGGGGATAAGTTGCAACCGTTAGAGAAGATCGAATATTGTAGTTTGACCTCCAGACCTCGGAAGGTTTTATTTCTTATTTGGTTAAAAGTATCATCTGACAAACACAAATTTGTCACAGTTTCTGTAGTTGATCAAATATCATAACTGCTATTTACATAAGAAGGCAAGAATAGACACAATACCTCCATGGATTCATACAATTTTCTCTGTTTGCGAGACATCATAATCTGTGATATAGCCTTCAAGTCATCTGCATCCTTGTCTGGTCCAGAACCTGTGGTCGGATCAAGTCATATGCATCCTTCTCTTCATCTTCAGAATCTTCAAGTGATTCCTGTATTGCCTTGCTTGAGAACGATGCAGAATATGGAATGCCTTCAAGTTCCTTTTTCAACTCTTCTTGATATGACCTTTCAATTGCCATTTCCTGCAATAATTGATAATTGGGTATTAAGCGGATCTATTACTTACTGAAACATCCACTGATATTGAAAGTAATATTTTGAGTTTAAAAACATAGTAGCTGAGGAATTCTTCACAAACATCTTGGTTAAATAAGAATTAATTGCATATAAAAGGAATTACCTATGTACCCCTTTCTGTTGTTGCATTGGCTTCATTTCGATAGGAAATAACATTTGGTAGTATTTTTTGGGAATCATTGATAGCCTCAACCTCCATCCTTGCCATAGGTAAAACTTGTTGCTTTGATGTTGTTTGCAAGTGCTTAAAACTTGTTGCTTTGTTGTAGCTGTTGTTACAAAAATTACTTAATAAACACATTGCTTGGAGTTGAATAATGCAGAAATGTGTATGTGGAATTACAAAAAAATCAAATCATATGGCAGGGACATGAAACAATCAAGTTACAGTACTACTCCACGAGGACACTGATTGCTCGCAGTCTACCATTGGCTTATTACTAATGTAAAATTTATTAACACTATCAAAACCAATTAGGTATCCATGAAACATTTTCAAGTTCCACAAGGTTTAAGAAAACCCTTAAGGGGATATTTTGTAATTAGGAAGAGTCTTAGAAACATTTATGCATTTATATACATCAATTTTGGATAATGTTGGCTATTTATGTAGGTATTGTTGAGTTTTCAGTAGGAAACTCATTTTTTGTGCTTTCAAAATTTATCCCGTTACTACAAACTGCGTTTTCCAGGCATGATTCATTTTGATTATAGAAAGATCTCATCAATAATCTTACAAAGCTATCATAATTTAGCAACAATTACATGAGAAGCAGACTACCTATCCTTTGAAAACTTCAATATAAAAGTCAATACATGAACTTCAATTTATTTCAATATAAAAGTCAATACATGAAAAATTATTTTGTTTGTTGATTCTATGCTGTATCCTTTTCAAGTTCATGAGATTTCTCTTATCGTATCTTTGTAATTTTCCTGTCACTAACACAATTCTTAGAAATGTCTTAACTCTTTACAGATTTGTTAAAGTCATAAGAGGACCTTGTCCATTAATATTTTGTTGTTGTTTTATATCTTAATAAAAAAAATGATCAAGACAGTCAATTTATTGCAGTAGACCTCATATGTGAGTAGTCAAAATATTGTTATTGGCCATTCGTGAAATTAGACATGCATAGATATTTAAATACATAATACCAAAATGCGGGTTCTTGTGATTGTGATAAACCTATTTCATAAACTTATCTCTAAAGTTGTTGTCTTGTAAACCCCATAAGCATATTTATCAAGTGTAGATCCTATGATGCAAAAGATCCGAAGTGATATTCGACATGTGGATGCACAAATATTGGTAGCAGTTGGCCAACAGGGTTGTATGGTATTTCAAGCATTTAGTACATTTTGAGTGACTTCCTGTTCTTAACTTCTCTACAGCATGTAGCTAGAACCTTATTTTTTTGTTCAAGTAAAAATCCATATAGATTTTCTTATATGGAGTTAGTAAATTTTTTTCAAACTCATGGTAAACAGATTTTGCACTGTAATACAATTCCTACATAAAACAAAAAAAATAGAAGAACTAAGAACACATCAAAATAGCTCTCTAATAAATGATAGAATCTATAAACACATGATGTAGAAAACAATAAACATAATTCAATAGACGGTTGCTAGAAATTGTCATTGCTTTTATTAATTCTGAACATGATAAAATTTGGTACAAGGAAATACCCCTAAACTGCTAGCTACTAGAGTCAAGATTTGATGAATGAATCCATACCCCCGCCCTCTCTCTTATAGATCTGAGAAGGGAATAATAGGGTTTACAAAATTAGATTTACATGTGACTAAAAATAATAAATATAATTTACTTGATCCTAAGTCAAACTCAAAAAAATAAGTTTCTTTATCCTAAGTCAAACTCAAAAATAGAATTTCCTAAAAATAAAGCCAAACTAAATTTTAATTTATGGTGATTCCTATCTATGTTCCACTGGTGGGACTGGAAAATGCCTCTAATATTATTTGATGGTGGCACATGCCTCATCTAAGTCTTGTTGGTAGGTGCATGCATGTGCCCTCTCCCTCTATAACTGAGTGATGTGCCTCCTCCTTGAGAATTGTGATGTACCCTGTCTATCTTCTACAATGCTGCTGAACAGGGGCCTAGATCTGCTGCTGCAATTGTCATTGATACACTGACTAAAAATATGGACCAGTGGTAATCTTTTTTCCCTGTCACTTTGTAAGCCTTCCACTATCTACATGGAACTAGCAAAGAATCTACTAGAGAAAGTAGAAATACAGGAACTGTTTCACAGTTCTTAAAAAAGAGGAGAAAATAATAAAGCAATTCCAAACCTAAACACATTAAATAAGTAGTTCAAGGCAAATCAAACAACACTATTCTCATATATAAGGACATTGGGAGTAGAGCTTCATGGTTTTGATGTCACATAGATAGAGATGTTTCACCGAAACATATGCCTCACTTCATATGAATCTACAACATTTAGTTAAAACATTATTTTTGTAGTCCTATATAGATTTTCTTATATGAAATAGTGGAAATCTTTGTTCCTTTTAAGTCTTCCATTCTATACATGGATCTAGCATGTACAAAAGAAATTAGAAATACAAGAATTGTCCAACACTTCTTAAAGATGGGGAGAAAATAATGAAACAATTACAAAATTAGATGCAATAAATAAATATTTTAAGACAAATCAAACAAAACTGTTCATTAATATATAGACATTGAGAGGATTAAAGCTTGAAATTTTGATGTCACAATGAATTCTACAATAATTATCTGCAAGAAAGTCATTGATCCCATGCTTTGATAAAAATGAGTTGTTAGTAGTTACTGTTGGACACCTTTTGCCAAGGTTTGGAGGAAATACACTGGTTCTAGCAAATTGTTGTATCGGAGTTTGCAAGAAAATGCATACATGCAAAATAGGCAGTCTAGCAATAATATGCCCGTTAAATATGTGTTACTTACACATCATGCAATATGCAGGGTTCAATTTGACTTTATGACAAGGAAATATCACTCATCATGAATACATTCAGGTAGTTGTTTATCTGTAATATTTTATTGTTTTCCTCTCCATTTATGCACATTTTCCTTTGTTAAGAATGAACCTGTAAATTTGACATTGCAACATGTTGGAAAGGGACGATATGTCAGACTAAACCAGATTGATTTGTTTGATGGTAAAGTAGCCCGATGGAAATGGAGAACAAGTTCTCAACATAGATATGTATAGACTTGGACAGCTCCTTGACTTTTTCAAAATGTTGTCCTTCTACTTCACTACTATTGTATTTTATGTTTGTACGATGGTTAGTAATGAGTTATTTTTTGTAACATATTACTTTTGCAAGTGTTTATGGTTTCATGAGGAAGGTCTATGAAGAAGGAATTCCAATTAGTAAACCAATTGGTAATGGAACATATTAAGTGCTTTTTGTACCACTTTGAAAATTTGATTTGATTTGTACAAAAGAATATGATAATTGTTGTTGGATTACTTTGGAAAATTGTTTCATAACAAGTTTTGGGTTCATATTAGGCTAGGAATATGTGAAGTTCATGGATTTTCTTGATTGAATAAATTCATTCATAAGTTTTGTTCTTGGGCATTAATGACAATGTATTTTCTTGTACGAGAAAGATATTTTCATGGGGTAAAATGATTGCCATACTTTTTACAAGTATTGATTTCATGGGGATAAATTGTAGCGCATAATGCCTACAATAGAACCCAGCAAGCAAGTGATCTCACGGAGGAAGAAACTTTACCTATATTGATTAAGAATGTAGCCTCCCATGCAACTAATCAATGTGTTTCAATAAATTCTTCAACCAACGAACACATTATTGCAAAATGTTTTAGGCATAAAATACAATCCTGTGTTTTCCTTGTGAATGGTGCATTTCGTTTGCCAACATAAATTTGGGTTAGAAATGGTTGTGGGGTTAATTCAAGACATTTTTGGGCATGGAATATCTTGACTTTGGATGTACTTACCGTGTTCCTATAGATAATTGTGACATCAATCACTTTATATGGGAAAATCACTCCCACAAAAACTTCATAACATTGATGGTTATGATCTTATGAAAATGTTTTTGGTTGTGAGATGAAATCAATCTTATTCATATCCTTTCATTGTAAGAAATCTTGCTTATAGTGGAACTGAAATAGTACAAGCATTCCAATATATTCCCCTTGTCTTCTTTGAAGTATTTCTTCTACATTTTTTGGTTCTATATGTTGGATTTGAAAATAGTTATGTTAGTATCATTTGATTTTAAGAAATCTTACTTAGAGTGGCACTCAAATAACAAAAGCATGCCAATATTTTATGTGAGTATTCTTATATAATTTTTGTGTATGCTGGATTTTGGTTGAAATACATTGTTGGGGACAGCTTGGTAGTTTAAAAAATTGATCATTGCATGGATAGTAGATATAACATTGCAATTAAATTGTTTACTCAAGGGGAAGATTGGATTGTCGAACACACTAATGCTTGGATTGGTTGTCATTGAAAATATTTGTTTGTGTAGAATGTGATAAATTAACATACAAAATAATGATTATCAAGTTACTATAGATACATAATGGCTTACCTTGTAATGGTCCTTCACGCATTTCAAAAGAATTTATTAAGTGCACAAATGACTTGAAGGACTAGTACAGGGTTAGCTATTATGAATCTATAGTAACTTGATAATCATTACTTTGTATGCTTGAATGATGAAAAATTTGTTTGAATATCATCATCATCAAGCAATAACAACTTCTTAAAGGGTGCTAGCTCAATGGTATAGCACCTACCTAATTATAGGCAGGAGGTTGGTGGTTCGATTCCTCCGTACCCTATCATAAATTTGTGACTACAAAAACGACTAAATTTGCATATATACGACTATTAGTAGCTAATTTTTCGTATCTTATAGCGCGACTAATGTTTAGTCGTATTTAGCTTAGTCATTAATATGTTATCATCTAGTAGTTTATTTAGTCGTATATTTGGTCATTAATTGCTGCAATCAGTTACTAAATCCGTGACTAAATCATTGACTAAATTATTGACTATCAATGATTAAATCAATGACTAAATCATTGACTATCAATGATTAAATCAATGACTAAATCATTGACTATCAATGACTAAATCAATGACTAAATCATTGACTATCAATGACTAATAAGTCAAGCTATTAATGACTAAGTGAAATACGACTAGCTATAAGATAGTGGAAATTAGCTACTATTAGTCGCTGACTCAAAAATAGTCGTTTATAGTCTGATTTTAGTCATTAATTTCTCATTTTGTACTAGTGCAACCTTGACAAGTTCAGCATCTCGGCATGCATCGTTGACACCGATGATCGAAATGACTACGACATATTATCTCTTTGTCTTCCAGGCATTCATTAATGGTTGAACTTCTGAATTGTTCCAACTTCTTTGTAACTAAACGTAAGGGGTAGAAAACCCAAGCGTTCTCATCACTCTATATAAACATGTATACTATTGTAATATGCAAGTAGAGTAATGTACATCATACAACAGTAATGACATACTAGATATTGGTTCGAAATCTTGCATTTTGTCTATGTGTATATGTTTCTATGTGCAGTGTATTTCCTATTTTTCTCATTCTTAATATGCTTCCGCCATAATAGCACTCGATTCATTCAATTGAACTATTTTCCCTATCATGCACTTGGGCACCCAGATCATTGGCATGAGAGCATATGCAGAGCTTGTTTGTGCTTAAGTTGTGTGTAGACACTTCTATCAAGGTTACCTAAGTTATGCATGTTCAAACACACTTGCAAACTCAGCAATCCAAGAAGACACTACCTTCAAATTCAAAGTAACTATCTACTCGCAACACTATATCGAAGGTGACCAAAGAAACAGACAATAGACATGCAATTGATGAGACAGAGTAACTCATAGAGAAAGCACTGGCTCGATAGCAGACTAAAATGTCCACCTAGTTCAATTATATTATCAGATGATTCACCTCGAACTTAGGAGGATACTTGACGATATCCAACTCCGATCAAATCAGTCCATTCAAAGTGCAAATGAATTTGGACATACAAAATCTTGAATGAAAGATTGACGTGGAATACCTAGAAAATTGGGTACAATAATTGGAATCCTATTACTCTGTGAATCAACTCTGAGAAGCCGAAAATATCACCACTACATCCTTAAAGATGTCGAACTTTGTGCACTGTTGGTGGGAGAATCTATCGATAAAGATGGAGAAAGAAGGAGACCCCATAGACACATGGGAGAAATTTGTCGAATACGTAAGAAAGGAGTTCTACCCAGACAAATACATTGAACAATAGTATAAGAAGTGGAAAAAACTAAGGCAATGGAAATAAAAGTATGTGCAAAGTTACAACGACAAGTTCTATCGACTCATGGAGAGACTTGGCGTTCAAAAGGAAGAGAAATTGCTTTTTCTAAAGTACGTTAGCGGATTGTCCCCATACATTCAGCAAGATATGGAGTATGTAACTGTAAGTATGCTTGTAGATGCATTCCACTACCTCAGTAAGCTTGAAGCAAAATAGAAAGGAAAAGTGTGTTTCGTGACTAAGCTGACAGGTCAAACATATGATAAGAAGTCACCAGCCGAATTCGACAAGTTAAGACACCCTTCTCAGCTGACCTCACCAAAGCAAGATCATAGCCAAAAGCACTCTCAGAAAGAAAAAAGGAAACGTAGAAAACAATCCCCTATCAGGAAATGGTGCGATTACCATGTTATAGCATGATTTTCCACACCTAATACATCATGATTGGATGGCATATTCTTTTCCATATGAAAACTCCTTTTACCCCTTTTTGCTCATTATGACCCTAATGCTCTAGTGGAACCCCTTAAAAGACACTTTATATATATATGCACACACATGGGTCACAAAGTTTACAACCCGTGTATACGCAACTTGCACCACTATCACCCGTGTTCATCGAGAAATGTGCTAAAAAAAAATAAAAATGGAGTTTTCCCCCACTAAGTAACGAAGGGCTTGTCTATTGGACTTCAATATGTCGGGAAACGCTCCACTTCAACCCTTCACCTCCTATTGAAGGGGTATATATTGAGATGCTATGAAGCATTAGAGGAGGAGAACTTTGAGAGAAAATACATTATAATGGAATTGTGCCCCATTCTTATGTACTTGAGTCTACATCCCTTTGTCCTTGAAGCAACCATTAGTGCTAGTTCCCAGTCTTGCCTTGATATTTGTGAGCTTGCCTTTGTATGGGGGATTGAAGTAGTGGAGGGACTCAGTTTCTTGATTTTGACAAGGTGCCAACAGAGTTTGTCATCTTTATCTTTTTTCATATTAATAGAAATATCCATTTCTCATCCATTACATGTGTAATTATGAATATTTTTTATCCATAGATGTGATTACCTTGATCATGTATTGGAATATATCATGCTAGATTATGTACTAACGCTTTACATATATCATGCTTGTACATTTTGTTGTTGTTGAGGGCAATGTGTAGGTACAAACTTGATTGAAAGCACAACAAGGATCTACTTCAAATGTCTAGAATAAGGTACGCCCCCTTTGTCCCTTAGTGCTAGTTTTGCTTATATGTTTAGTATGATTGGAAGTTTGTTTATTTTTGGTTTCATTTTGTTTTTTGTGGTCCACCCCAAGCCATAGGCGATCTTCTCTGTAATAGAATCGGATAATTCGTTGGGACTTTCCTTTTTGTTGGGGTTTGGGTGCATGATTGGCTTGATGTGCTCTTTGTTTCTCTGTGTTTTTGTGTCGCATTCAATGGTTGATTGATTTCATAGAAATCCCTTGAATTAATTTGAGTCTTAACTTATTTTTAACCACCTTTTCCTTGCTATACATGGGTCATATAACTTACAGTCGTATATATACATGCGATGTGGAGTATACAGTCATGTACATACACTACTGTTCCTTGAACAGTCGTGTACATATCTCTTTTCACTTGAGATTCGGATGTGTGAAGGCTCTGGGTGGGTTGTGAATGTTGTTGAGTCTTCCTAGGTTCATGTGTTTCTCATTGGTTGCCTCTGTTGTGTCCAGAGACAACTTTTTATTGAATTTGTTTGAAATTTATTCTTGTTTTTATCTCCTTCTTGTTTTATTATTAGTGCACTGGCCTTCGTAGTCTTAGTGTCTTGATTGGCTTGTTTGTTTCTTGTTGAGAGGTCTATAAGTATGTAGCATCTCCTTTTTGCATTTTCATTGCATCTATATTGAAAATACAAAAATATTTTGTCTTTGCATATTTATTACATTGTGCATTGCATTGATTTGGTACTTGCAATTGATTTGGTACTTGCGTTAGGTTTGCTTAGATGATGTTAGTGATCAGATCTTCATATAGAAATGATTGCATGGTAATTTGAAAGGAAATTTTTTCATTGCATGTAGTGGCATACCCTTTTTTTCATGATTAAAAACAAGTTGCACTTGGCATTTAATTTAGGTGTGCATATTTACTTCATTGTTGAGTCATAACCTCACTAGTTGAACATTCATTACCTTTGAGTAATCACAACCTTAAAATTAACGCTTAAACTAAAATTGATTCAATTTTTTTATTTTGATAGAGGCGCACCAACAAGGTTAGGATTGTAGAGTATTGGAATAGGATGCCAGGAGGAAATATTTCCAAGACTATGAAACAAAACAACTAGGTGTCTGTCTAAGTGAGAAGTGAAATCCTTGGTATAATTATTGTTCTCAAGAGGATCCTCTTACACTGGAGTTAAGCATGACACAACACACACGTTTTTGGTGGGGATATCCCATTTCCACTTTCTATTGAGCGTTGGATATATTTCCAAAATCTTATTTGTATCTAGGGACTTTCGAGGTACTTTTAGTACTTTCGAGATTCAAGCATTGTTACCCTTCCCATATGGTAGATCCTAGCTATGAGTGTCCACTTGAGCATTGGCTATATCAGGGTGACCTTAGTTTCCTTACCTAGGTATCACAGGGGGTTCTTGTATAGTTTATTCTGCGAGTGTCGTCACCACGTAGGGGTTAGAAAAAACAGTCTGTATATGCGTTGAAGCTGAGGGCCATTATAATTGGTTACACATTTCCACTTGTAGTGCATGGGATTCTTAAGGCTCTCCAAGGAGAGACATACCTACTGCATTTGGGAGCTCACATATCCTCCCTCTTTGCTTGTGTGCATCTGACTTAGTTTTCTTAGGGGTGTGCTCTTTGTGCACTAGTTGGATTTAGGGATCGTTATTAGTTGTGTCTTTGTTATTTTAACTCATTATGGATTTATTTTCATCTCCTTAATGATATTGATGCTTAGTAGGATTATCTCCTTAGAACCCTTATCCTCCTCCTCGGAAGAGGACTAGACGTTCTATGAAACCTTTAGTACACTCTGATTCACACACATTTCTCGTTATGACTACTACATCTGAGAACCCGAAGTGCCCTCCATCTCCATCATCTAGAATGGGGGGAGGAACCATATGGATACCTAGAACTCTGGTTTATGCTAACCTTTTGGGAGTTGGTACTTCCCATACTTCACGACCCCAGCTGTCAGGTTTTGCAGCTTCCTATAAGAGGTTTTCCTTAGAGAGGTCGAATATTGAGACTCAATCTACTCCCTCTAGCGTAGCTCCTTTTACATTCGGTATGCCATATTTTACTACATATATCCCATCATCTTCTACCAGTCCTAGTGCAGATCTTGGTGTTGGACTTGGGGGCACTAGTGCCCCTTTCCTTTATCATAGATTTGGGAGTGGGAATATTGCACCCTTCAACCCATTTGTGGGGGGGAATTTTCTCCCTTTATCTGGTATTGACACTAGGGTTCACTCCCTTGGGGGTGATAGTGGGTGTGTGAATGTTGGGGCCACTTCTTACATTCCATTTTATGTCCCATCATACACCATTCCTGTTCCTTCAAATTCCTTTCTCATGTCGCACCATCATTATGTCTCAGATAGTTCCTTGGGATGTAGTGCTCTGTATAACTATGTTGTCCCTGCATCAACCAATGTTATCATGTCTAGAGGTCATGTACCTCCTCATGTTAAATTTGTGAACCATTGATTTACAAGCAAATGAGAACAATCGTGAAGTAGAATTGTGTAGTGGAATATCAAGAACAATTTACATTGAACAAGAAAAATTTGAGACAAATATGATAAGAATTGATCAGTTAATTACAACATTAATATTCATTATTCCAATAATAATACAATAGTTACAACAAGGAGAATTCAAATCATGTGGATAATATTTGAATCTACCAATTACACCTAACTGTCTCACTAAATCAGTGTGTCTAAATCATTGCATGGGAGCCACTAGTCTAACTCCTAATGTATAAATCAGTCTATAATCAGTTAAACTAGTTAAACCAATTAAACTGACGAGGTAGGTAGAAAAAGGTGCCACTTCCCCATGCATCCATGCAAAACTAGCGCTAGACTAACTAAGAGTGATCTAACTGATTGTAACTGGAGGTTGACTTAACATAACTTCCTACCTACCATAAGCAACTGATGGAGGTTGTTGGTTGCACTCAGAGTGGCTCTTAAAATGTAGGGAATGGCACAGGTAGCACCAAAATGGAATGGGTAGCACCAATGGCACCAATGGCACCAATGGCACCAATATCATGGTGGAACCAAACTCATCCAAATGAGTCCTAATTTAGGAAATATGTTCAACTAGACTATATATGAATAAGGAAGGATTATATAATCCTAACACCCCCCTTAATCCTAACTTGGACAACTTAAGCCCTGACAACTAGGCCAAAAGTCACCCATATAATCTAAAAGAATTGAAATCTTCTTAATAAACTAAGGTAAATGGGGAAAAACTCATGGGAAAAAAACCCCTCAAAATAAGCAGTGAATCAAGAAAACAAGCTATAATTAAGAGGAAATTTTCCTCTTTGGGTAAAAAATTGTAAAATTTTGTTGCAATTTGCAGCTCTATGGAGCAGCCATGCAGAATCATGGTTCTTATGTGCATCATCATTCTAGGATTGTGCATGCAAACATTTCCATCTTCTTTCAATCTGTTGAATGTTTCTTTTGTCTCTTCTTTCTGTAGGAGGAATGGAATGATCCATTTTGTTGTTTAGTGGGACAAATTGTGGATCATTCGCTATCATCAAGTAGCATCTTCCTAGAATTTTGTTGCACCACTCTATAGGTAGTGAAGTTGTGTTAGAGAGAGAAATATAATCATTCTGATACCAGCACCTCATTTTTATTCTATCATCTGGATCCCCAAAATCATTCCCAGTTGATTCAATGAGATTTTCATCCCATTTAGGATTCTGATTCAGAATAGGAGTCAGATATAGATCTTGATCATCTTGAGGTACAATCTCAATATCAAGATCATGTTGATATTGGTCCTCATCTTCTGAGACTGAACTCTTAGACAACATATCATTACATGCAAGTGGAGTTGAAAGAGAGTTTATACCTCCCCTTTCGAATTGCTGCTGTGATGAAAGAGATTTTATATCTAACAAGGCTTTGATACCATGTTAAATTTGTGAACCATTTATCTATAGGAAATTGAGAGCAATATTGAAGTAGAATTGTGAAGTGTAATATAAAGAAAAATGTACACTTAACAAGATAAATTTCTAACAAATATGATAAGAATTGATCAGTTAATTACAACATTAATCTTCACTATTGCAACAGTAATACAAAAGTGTTACAATAAGGATAATTCGAATCATGTGGATAAGATTCTAATATACAAACCAAACCTAACTGACTGGCTAACTCAGTGTGTCAAATCACTGCATGGGAGCCACTAGTCTAATTCCTGATGTCTATATCAGTATACAATTAGTTAAACTAGTTAAACTAGTTAAATTGATGAGGTAGGTGGAAAAGGTGCCACTTCCCCATAAAGCCATGAAAAACTGGCACTAGACTAACTGAGAGTGATCTAACTGATTATAACTAGAGGATGACTTAGTATAACTTCCTACCTACCACAAACAACTGATGTATTTTTTTGGTGGAACTCATATTGTCTCCTATGTTGTAGGGAATGGCACCAAAATGGCATTAGTGGCACAAAAATGACACTGGTGGCACAAAAATGGCACCGGTGGCACCAATGGCACCAGTGTCACCAAACTCATCCAAATGAACCCTAAGTTAGGAAATATATTCAACTAGACTATATATGGACAAGGGAGGATTATATAATCCTAACACCTTATATGTCTGAGGGGATACCAACCTATCAGTCTTATAATTATGGTTATATGGCGCCTCCTTCTAAATGAATACCTAACCATCAAATCCTCGTGCACCCTTATATGGGGCATATAGGACGAGTTTATTATTTGACTGGTCAAGGCTATGGAATTTGTCACAATCATCCCTATGTGAACCAACCTCTTCAGCACACATGGAATCCCATGACACAACCTAGGCTCCCCTTTTTATTACTTTAAACCTACATGACCTTTCAGAGTTGACCAATGATATGGTGTTTCATGATTTGATGTGCCTGATTGTTACTGCTAAACTTCCTTCAGACATTCCGAAGTTTGAAGGTAAGAATGGTGAGGACTTTGGAGAGCATGTTACTACTTTCCACCTATGGTGCTCTTCAAACTCATTGAACCATGACTTTGTTCACTTGCGACTTTTTCAACACACCCTCATGGTTCCTACCGTGAAATGGTATATAGAGCTACCTGGTGGCACATATCGGATGTTTAACAACTTATCCATGGCCTTTCTTAACCACTTTCAATTACTGGTACGTTACGATGCCGACATCGAGCTCTTGTCGATATTTCCGTAGGATTAAGCCACGCATATTTTTTACCATATTCAATAGTGACAGTGAAAAAAGAGTTTGATTAAGGACAATATTCCATCCAAGTTTTTATTGGAGTGCTTCCTCAAATATTTATTTCCTTATATTGCAAAAGATGTTTCGACATCCAAAGTGTGTAATGAGGAATAGGCTATATTTATAGCTCAATAATTAGATTTTATTTATACTCAGTCTAGGCTCTTATATGAGATGATCCCCAATGCACCACAGTTGAACTTTGATCCTAAGTTCAAACTTGGGACACATGATGATGGTATTGATGGCTCCGCAAGTGCCAAGGTTGTCAACCAGGTTACACATCAAATGCAAAGTTTTTCTATTAATCAGTCTGCAACCAGACATGATTCTTCCTTGTCCACTCCCACCCAATCGACGAATGTACACTCAATGTAGTCATTGGATCAAAAGGGTAACCAACATGATCTGAATCTTATGGGGGATTATATTCTTATTTAAACGCTCCAAATAAATAGAAGAAATAGAAGAAAGGGAAGAACCAAACATAGGCATGATTCCAGGGTCATTACTAGTCAGTCCATGGTATCACTGAGTACTATCTATGTATTAAAACTTATAGTCTGGCGGTAGTAGAACAATCTACTGATTAAAACTATTGCACAAGTGGTTAATGTTAATGTGTTGTTAATCCGAGTCACCATTGTATACTATTGTTCACTGGTTATTTACTAATATTACATATTAAAATCTTATTAGCTCTCATAAAAACATCTATAGCGTACGAATTACACCTTCCTAATGGTACACTAGGGTATTTATGTATGACTAGTGAGTATATTCATAGTATACATAATTAACTAGAAAGCATAGTAATAAGTGGATATCTTTGACTAAGCTCACTGAACTCATAGTATACTGCCTACTATGACATCAGATAGAATGGCACGACCTGTAAGTTTAGTTACGCACATAGAAATAATACTTTTAATAAATAAGTCACTTTAGAATTAAAGAATAAGGTGGTATGATTAATTTATTAATACATCTGGCATACTCTCTACTGCCTTATTAGTCCTGAAATTAAAGTACTTAAAGCTCATATTACTTACTGGCAATAATTAAGGCACCATGTATATAGAGCTCTAACATTGATTTATTCATATATGACTAATGATAAAAGTTTATGGTTAGCAGTAATCATAGTAGAGATTATACTATGTACTACCAGGATAATTACATAATAGTAAAATGAAATGAGGCGGTACAACATTCGACCGAGTAATTGTCAAAATTCATAGAACATCCTTGCTTATTGCTAATGGTTATAATATTTTATACTCAGCCGCTAACATTGGTAAGCAATCATTCAGGTTAATAGACCTAGTAATTACTTTATCATGTGTTATGTGGTTCACTCTAGTATGATTCATAGTTAGTGTAAGTGCTAGTCTAACACGTTGAAAACATTGCAAGCATAATTTATTCATCCTAGTGCTTCAGTGCATAGTTCCATGTTAGAGATAGCCTAGCTTATATCCCTAGTTATTTTTATGGTTCAAAGCGCGTAAAGAACTTGAAATAACATGTTACTCATGACTTACTATATAAGAACTTTATTGTCTTTTACTAGACCAAGTACGACCTGCCGGGAGAGTACAAAGACTATGTATGACATAATTTGTCATTATAAACTGGTAAACCTCACACATTGGTTTACAAGCTTATTGGAATAGCCTATTTGCTTAACATGTACTATGTGTAAATCTTACCTATCATTAAGGGCCAAGAAAAAGTAAAGTAACCATATCTTGCTTATTTCCTTCCTTGTGTATGATGGAAATAGTGGTGGGCTAGGATCCTTAGGCAGAATAATCGAAATTACCATGAACGAATGTGGAGAGACTGATCCTTCTCAATATGTTGAGATGGAGAAAAAATATCGTATGATGAAAGGCAGATCAGAAGGTTGGACGAAAGAAAGATGAAAATATTTTCCTAGAGTCAGATAGGAAGGGGATAGAGTCGCTAGGTGAGCTTTGTGAAATCCTTCATAGAGGGATGGTGACTAGAAGCGCAAAATACTATTCCCTCTGAATATCCTAGTGCTCTCTATCAAATAGCCAAAACACTCGTGCAATTAAGATTAATAAAGAGTATTCCTTGGATAGCCCCCATAGAAATACTAGATTAAATAGCAGGCAACCTAGTGTGGTGAAAAGCAATGAACTGAGGGAAGCCTGCTTTACCAAACGTTTGGACAAATTGAGCTGTGATTTTTAATCCGACCCCAAGTAAATAAGGTCAATAAGTACTTCCTATTATCAAGTGGTATGGGGCACTACCCATAAGAAGCAAGAGTATAAGAAGGACTGGGATGAAATAGTCAACTCAGACCTAGACCATAAGCAATCGAATGACAACTAAAGCTGGATTTTGATGAACAATGGTATTCGTATAGACTTGAAAGAGGCGATCTAGGTGCCAAAGTGTAGGGACCAATCCTCCCTTCCAGATTAAAGAAGGGATGGAATAAAAATATCTAGTGGGATCGCTACCATGTGGGGAGGTTCAATATGATACAAAAACATCCATGTTATTTGCTATTTTTTATTGGAGATGCCTAGTAATTCAAAACTATTTCGTGTTGATCCTAAACAAAATATTATGATTTGCAGATCCTGAACTAATTTGAGCTACTTATTTATAACCTTGCGGGTTATGGGTAGGATAAATATAAGTAATTATTGCTAATTGTGTCATGCTAATCCCTTGGATAGACATAGCGAGCCAAGGAAAATGTTGGTTCATCCCTTTCCTTCCTGAGATAGATTCCTTCATAAGATGATAGGTGGGTAATTGGTTGAACCACTTCCACTCATCCTTTATAAAATATAAGTTAGATGCTACCGGAATAAGGGATGGTTTTTTCCGCTCTTTAGGTAAATACGAAGTAAGTAGCAGTCTGTTAACAAATTAATAGTTGTACTCTTTTTTAAAATACCTTTACAATGGGGCTTATACTCTCTATAACTAGCTCTTCCTCGCCATAGTTTATAGTTGGAAAATTTCCTTCTTATATGATTTCCACCCACTTGGAAATCGACTTAGTTATCGATCCATATGTAAGAGCACTGTCCAATCGTAGTTTGGAGCCCCAAAAGTAATAAGAGGAAAAATTGAAACTAAGTTTTTCATTTTTGACTGAGTCATAAAGCCATATAATAGGTCTACCTGATAAAATGGACTAGTATCTCTCTCCCATCTGACTGTCCAAACAAAGCAAAATCGGGTGGGTCAACCTAATTCCCACTTTCTATCCCCCCCCCCAACATTTCGTAGGAGAATAATTCTTAGTGGCTACTGTTGTGGGAAAATAAGTGGAACTGGTCAGTGAGAGTGAGATATCCACCGACGCTTTCTCTTCTTCGGTTCTAGTTGATCGAACAAATTAGTTAATATTTATAGCATTTTGGGTGAGTCCTTCCAATTTGGTTGAGTAAACTGTGTTTAAGGAGTGACTCTGTTTCTATTGATTGGAACCAGATGAATAGAGTCTAGGGCACGAGCTAGAAATCCCCCTGAAAAAATATGGAGATGGAGTTTGTAGCCTTTCCTCCCGGGTTTAAAAAGGTTTGGAACCTGAAAGAGATATATTATCGGAGCAGCGATAAAACATCTGGCGCAGTAACCGCATAAGCTTAATGAACTTGTTTTTGGGCCTAATGAATCCAATGAGTCCATAGATCTTGTCCAATAATTTCTAGTTTTTTTTCAATCTTTGTATGTACTCTATTGGTGAGCGGGGCCTTATCAAAAGGTTTATTAATTGATTCTACCCATATCTCTTCTATTTGAGTTGCTTCCAGAGAGGAATTCCCCTTGCCTAGAAATGTTACCAAAAGAAATAGAAGAAAGGGAAGAGATAATAGAAGGGGTGGGAATAGGAAGGAAAAAAACAAAATAATGACAAGAATACAGATAATTATAAGGGGGACAAGAATCCTAAATGGAAGCTTAAATTCCCTTGTAATCATTTTGTGGGAGACCATCTAACTTACTTGTGACCTTGTAGTTAGGATTCCTCGAAGTACATCGTACAAAGCACATATGTGTTGACCGACCCTCTACCTCATAATCAAAACATGTATTCAAGGACCATGGACACTGGAAGTAGTTCTAGTGGGTATCAAAACTTTCCAGCGGCCGAAGGTGGCTATGGTTGCATCAACATGATGTATTCCTCTAATGTTGTGACTCACTCAAAATATTATGGTTTGTCACAACCCAACCTGGAGAAATATCCTATGCCACCCAAAATTCCGTTGCAGGTCGATAAGCCTGAAGAGATACCTTACAAACATAAAGGAGTCCTTAAGCGTTCAGGATAAAACCCTAATGCCTGAGCCACCCAGCATTACTCCATCGTTGAATATTTGGTCCAGACTCTCTGTGAAATGATAGCTATGGAATTAATCCAGACTTGTACTTCACAGTGGAGAGCCTTATTGTCTTCTCTTGGCATAGTTGATCCTAGTGCCTCCATGGTAGTCATATTTGAAACCCATGAGGTCCAACCTTGCTTTCCTTACCATGTCACCTTTATAGTCCATGTGGAGTGTCTCAACAAAACCATTAAATTTACAATTATTTATGATGGCATTGCGGCCTCTGTGATGTATCCGGCTTGTTGGAAAGTCCTTGCCTCACCCACGTTGTTGAAATCTATGACCATGTTGATTGCTTTTAATGGATGATCATTTCAGTCACATGGAATTATTCCTTCTCTTCAGGTCAAGTTGAAAGGGAATACTATGTCAGTTGAGGTTGAGGTTGTTGATGTGCCCCTCGTCTATAATCTTTTACTGGGTCAAAACTGGATTTTCGGTATTCGACGTGGTATTTTTCCCTTTCGAATATTGGATTGTGATGATTGACTAGATGTATTTTGATAATTATGGTTCCTCTACATCATCGGAATTAAATACCCCGATTATTAATAATTCTCAGTCGACAACTAATAATGTTGGTGTTGGAATGTATCCTTTGTTAATGGGAACTTTTAATATTTTAGCACCAATTCTAGTTATTATCTCTAACCCTAGTAGTTATTTGTCACCTATGACTTCAGTCCCATTTCACACTGTGTATTTGGATGACCCATGGACTGTTACTTATCTAAGCACTTCAAATGAAGATGTTAGACCTACTAAGACGCGAATGTCATTATATGTAGTAGAGTTTGCATATCAAGTTGCTCTTGATCCTGCTATAGACCCTAGTCCTTCCGCTTCCCAGAAGGAAGAGGAGGATCTCCTTGCACTTCCTACTTGGGAAGTTATGTCCTCATGCTGGCATGATTTCCTTGATGAGATTTTTCCTTCAGATGAAGTGATTATCGAGGCCATGAATGTTCCAGAACATCATTGGGAGGAGTTGGATCATCGTTCTTACTTTCTCCCAGAGATTGAACGGGTCGAGGATGAAGAATTTAGGATGACCTTAAGCGAGAATGTTGGTGAGCTTGTGGTCCCATTAGGAACTGAAGGTATATATGCTAAAGGGAACATGGAAAAATTATCTCCTATGATTCTGGTCAACATCTCTCGGATTTCTAGAAAAATTGAGAATGTGTACATCGGTCCAAACTGCTCGCCTAATGAATTCAAGAGATACATTGAGATTTTTAAAGAGATTCATGAAATCTTTGCTTGGTTGTATAAATATATTCCATGAATTGACCCTCTCATTGTCAAACATGAGATCAAAACATATCACAATGCTAAACCGGTTCAACAACTCTTACATGAAATGAACCCTCTCAAAGTGCTGGCCATTAGGGCTGAGATAGAGAATCTACTCAAAGCCGGTTTACTCTATCTAGTTTCCTTGACCGAATGGGTGTCAATTCCTGCTTTGGTGGATACGAAGCAGTGAACCATCCGAGTTTGCACTAATTTTCGAGACCTAGATCAATTTTGTCTAAAGGATAATTTCCCCACACCATTCATTGATTAGATTTTGGATGAGTAAGTGGGGAGAAAATTTTTCTTGTTCATGGATGGATTTTTCAGGGTGCAACCAGGTACAAATTAAACCTAATGACCAAAATATGACCGTGTTAATTTGTACTGGGAATACCATTGTACACCAGAAAATTCCTTTCATCCTTAAAAAAATCGGAGCCACTTTTAAATGGGCTATGAATTTTTCTTTCCATGCCCTCAAGTGTATTATCAAAGTTTACTTGGATGACTTATCTTCTCACTCTCAGTTAAGAGTGGATCATCCAGATCATTTGCTCTTGGTATTTTAAAGATGTTGCCTGTTATAGCCTATTTTTGTTTTCCATATTTTGATACTTTTATTTATGTTTTGAAGCTTGGTTTTATTCTTTATTCCTAGAAAATTTTGTTGTTTGGGATAGTTTGAGTTTTTCCCTTTAGATTTTATGTTATTTGATTTCTTAGTTTATTTTTACAAGTTTTGGTTTGATTTCATAATCAAAGGGCTTATATAGGGCTTAAATGAATTAAAAAAGTCTAAAAATAAAATAAACGTTTAATTGAGACTCCTAAAACAAGTTTAAAACCCTTATCATTGGCTTAATTTTTGCAAATCATTAACCTAGATTTTCTTGTAGTGCAAGTAAAAAAAAAATGCATAGAGGCACTACAAGAAAGTCGCGCAAGTTAAAAAATCATCTTTCAACGTTGCGGAGATTTAGTTCGCTAAAGCGCTGATACTGTGGCAGCACAGTGGTTTAAAGCTCCGACGAGGTAGTTGATAAAGCTTTCGATCGCCAATCGTGAAGCTAGTGGTCTATGTTGCTGAAACTGCAGCGGCAATTTGGTTTAAAGCTTCGATTAAATAGTTTATAAAGCTTCTGATATCTGATCATGAAGCTAATGGTTTAAAGATAGTTACTAAAACTTTTGATCGTTGATCACAAGCAAGTGATTTAAAGCGCCGACACTGCGGCAGCATAGTGTCTTGAGGTTTCGATGCATTAGAGATTACTACTTCCAATCACCGACAATGATGGTAGACCATAACAAGACAAAGGTGTTTCAAATCACATTTTTTCCTTAAGTGCATGCAATGCAGGTGGAGATCGTGGTGGAAAATTGGTATTTGAAAATCAGAATTTTGAAACAGAGCGAAGATTAGGGCTTTCAAGAGCGGTCATTTGGAGTGTCAAAATGGTCAGAGAAGATTGGGGCATGCAGTTCAACACCTGACAGACAAAGAATTAGTTTACAGAATTAAATCACACTATACAGGAGTTGACTCAGCAGAATGAGGATTTAACAAGGAGGGTTGCAGACTTGGAGGTAGATCACTTGAAATCTAGAAGATAAGCTCAGGCCTTGGAGGGGATTGCTTTACTAGCTGAAGCAACTAAAGAGTTGTAAGGTTAGTTAAGAAAGTCAGTTATAAGTTAAGTCTGGAAAGTCATTTTATTTTTGTATAATGATAGTTTAGATTGAACTATTTGATAGATAGTCTTGAAAGCAGTTAGGGTTCAATTATTCAACTGATTTTGAAGGAATAGTATAAATGTAAGTCTCAAAGAAGACAAAGTGGTTTAATTCTTTTTGTTGACAAGGGGAGGCTATCAGGCTTTGTTTATGAGCTAAGTGTAAAGACTCTTATGTGTTTTTGATGACTGAACTATGAAACATATACACTATATGCCCTTTAGATTGATGGCTGGTTTCATTTCTAATTTGTGTTAATTACTCAGTTGGTATATTAATTTCCTGTTTAATGTTTTTATACTTGAAATGCTTGCTAACTATGGGTGAAATTTAGTATTGTGTTTACTCTGTTGGATTATGGTTTATATGTTATGCATCTCAGTCATTTAAATGCTCATGATTTAGTGTTTGCTTTGGTATTTGAATGTTTTCCCTCTTGTCTTCAAACTGTTCAACCAAAACCCTATAAAACCCTATTTTACTTTATTGTGATTTTTGAGATTGTGTTGGCTTGTTCTTCTGTAGTCTGAGAACAATTTCTAGCACTAACATCTTTGGCGCTGTTGCCAAGGATGAAGTTGAAAACCTATTTTCCCTGGGATACTTAACATTTCACTGGTTTTGAGAGGTGAACTTAAACCAACAAATCTTAAAGACTACTTTTCACCAGTATTTCATAGTGGCTACTAAGGGAGTTGGAACAAGAAATAGACCTAGTTCACCTTTACAACTGGGTGTCTCAGACCCAGAGCAGATTTTGAAAATAGCTAGGAAAATCAAAAGGTCTCAGATCATCCCCAACTTTATGCAACCCTAATTTATTTGACCTACTGTCACCATTTCCACTTTCTGAGGAGGAAAAAAAAATCTATCTTGACAAATTGATTGGCAAATCCACTATTTCAAGATGCAAAGGCCAAAGTCCATGGAAGACATCCTGGCTCGAACGTTTGCACCTTTAAATATTTTCGATGTTCCAGGTTTTCCAAATCTAGTACCTACTATGGATGTTTGGGGAGATTATCTTCCACTGTTTAGAGAAAGAAAAGAGGATAATCCTTCAGATCACCTCATCAGGTTTCATCATTATATGTTTCATTTAAATATACAGCATGAAGATGTGATGATGAAGATGTTCATGTATTCACTCGAGCAAGATGCACGACAATGGTATTTTTCTCTTCCTGCTGCTAGCATTTCCTCATTGAAAAAATTCCACACATGTTTTTGGAAGCATTGTAAGTATGTGTTCTCAGCTGAATTCTTTTTTAAAGATTGTTGTGAGCAGGCTGATTTTTATAATACAATTTCTTATTCAAAAAATCATGATGATAATTTTAATCAAGGATTGAAAACATATCATGAAGAAGTTGTATTTTCAAAATTTGTTGAAGATGAAGAGGTAATATTTTTAGATACTGCTGTCAAGGAAGAATTCCACGATCATTACGATAATCAAGTTGTTTTTTTAAGTCAGGTTCAAGATTATTCTAGTGATGAGATAAATAGAGATAGTTTGGAATATTCTCATAATGATTTCAACAGTCTTAATAATCATTTGAATGCTAATCCTATTGAAGATCAATCTCTTGTTCAACAAATTGTTGTGTTAAAGATCAGCTTTGTATTGAAGAAAAACATGAACCTTCAGCATCATCATTCGAAATTTTTCAGAATGCTCCACATTATGATGAAGGGATTGGGGTTTCAGGACAAGAATTTTGTGATGAATTATATTTTAGTCCTTTTTGTTTTGATATTAAAATTGATGAAAGTTAGGCTGTTGACATTTTTTTAGAAATTTCATATATTCATGGTTATGATAAATCTGTTGTTCAAAACCATTATCAAGATGCTCCAATTTTTGATAAATATGATGATGAAATTGAAAAGAAAGACCCAAAAATGTGTGAGGTGTGTGTTATGGTACAATCTGATCAGCAGATTCAGGAATGCATTCAGTCCGTTATCCTTGAACAACCAGAGCCAATGTATGATAGGTATCCATTTGAAGACAATGTGGAAAAGGAGGTTCATCCTGCTGACATTATTGATGATACTGTCCAAAAAATTTCGGAGCAAATTCAAGCTGATCCTGATTTTTTTTATTGCCAATGCTTGCTTGATATTCATGGAACAAAATATTCTTATGGACAACCTATCTTTTTCATAGAACAGGAAAAGGTAACTTTTGGAAATTTTATGATCCAATGGCATATTATTTAGAGTCATGTTGCAGCTGCAACCTTTTCCCGAATTTCAAAAAATTTCGGACCCTCCTTTTAATTTTATCTTTCCTAGATTTGCTTTTGATTGATGAACTTTGTTGTCCTCTGCTATAGATTTCGATCTTTGAGGTTAAACTGATGTAAATTGTTGAATGACTATCTTTGTTTGCTGATGTTTTGACTTATGGATGATTTTTTTTATGTCAGAAGCTTATCGACCAATGAATCGGGGCCGTAGTTTTCTACACAGCCGTCGTTGCGGAAGCTCAATAACAAATGGCCCGATCCAAAGCCTTGTTTTTTGTTGACACGTTTTTGATTTTATATTCATATCGGCATTTTTCATCTCATCACCGTCGGAGCATAAGTCCTTTGTGTGGACGTTGTTTTGGATGGCACATTGCAAGCACTCCGATGGAAGCCTTTATCTTTTACAATCCCATGGGGTTTTTGATTTTTCTCTTTTCACTGTCGGAACTATGTTGGAATTTTAATCGGGGATTAGTGTTTTGCTTCACCGATGCATGACCTTTGGTTGTTCCGCAGATTGAAGTTTTCATTGGATTACAGAGGTCGTATTCTCTTTGAATCCTGCCATTGCAGCTCTGGAGCAGACTAACCATATGACATGTAGTTTTTTCGTTCGCCGATGGTTTGATTGATTTTCGACGATGTTTTGCTTGATTTTTGCCGATGGTTTGTTCTGTTTTTCTTCGATGTTTATTGGTTTGTGGAACTTTTGGTCCATGTGACTTCCGCCGTTATGGCTCCTCCTTCAACTAACCATCCTATGCTATAGTCGTTCTGATGGCCGATGCTGCAAGTTTTAGTGTTTTATTTCACCGTTTTTATTGTGCCGCATAACCCATAGTATGTCCATCGCCTGGCTCCTCTTTGGATTAACCGCTCGATGTCTTAGTTGTTTCGCTGTCCGATAGAAACATTTTCCTACTGACTGTTTTTCCACCGAGGTCTATATATATGGGATGGGTTATTATTTTATTGTTTATCTTTGTGAACTCGCGCTCACTTTGTCCCTGTCGAGTTGAACTATGCATCAGTGCCTAGCTGTCAGGATCTCGTTCGTGAGAGGCATTTCTGTGGAGATTTCGGATTTCCTTGTCAATTGCACAACTCATCTGCCAGGTAGGCCAACCATGGTTTCCCCTTTCTGTTAAGTTTAGGAGTTTTTTGGGACCTAGGGTTTTGTCCTCTTGTTAGGCATTCCCTCCATTGGTAGTTGGTCATTTAAGTTTGATTTTACATCCTTACGGTGTGGAGTATTGGTCAGTTTCACAACATTTATGGTGGGGGTTTGTTTTTCTTGAGCCAATATGAGGATTTGAACCCAGTACAAAGGTTTCCATAGCTCGTGCAGACAAGCATTACACTGTCTGCACTGCTTTTTGTGGGTTTTTCTATGGTTGTCTGAGGGAGGGGGGAAGGTTCAGTTTCTTTCCATCATAGGCATTTGCGCTTTTTTTTCTGAACGCAGAAGGGTTTTGTTTCGCATGTTTTCGATTACTAAGTATGAGGGTTCGTTATGGGAAAGAATTGGATTGCAATTTTTGTTTAGGGGATGTATTGTCAATCACTATTATTGCTAGTTGCAAACGGACTTAGGATTTTTTAGACTTAGCAATTTTCAGAAGTTTTCTTGCTAGTTATGCCCGATTTTGCATTTGCATTCTGATAGGTTTAGCTCTTGCAAATATGGAAGAGGTAAATGTTTATACATTTTTCTTCATTCTTTGAATACTGATTAAAATATCAAATAACCTAAATGCATTTTGGTTTATGATAGGGCAATTTCTTCAAAGGAGACATGTCTAAGAGACAGAAGAAGAAGGCCCCTGTTGCTGAAGGAGAACCTGATGTGGAAATCATTACCAAGGTAGAATATATCTATAAACACACTAGAGATACCATTAAGGTAGAGCTTGATTATAAGTGCGGTGAAATATATTAGATGATTTCAAATCAAAATGTACCCGATGCTGGATTTGAAGAATTGACCATATATGCCAACACAGAGAAGTCAACTCTTATGCAGGTAGCCACAAAACCTGAGCTGTTCCCATGCTTAGAGGTGATCAGTTGGATTCTACCTAAGGATGATGTGACCATAATGATTTTAGCAAATGCTGCCAAATAGGGCTATGCGGCCTACAGTCCTGGTTATGTCTCAATGGCTTATCACCTACCTCCTGCCCAAGTATACTTAACTGAAAGTTCGCTGAAGGAAATAAACTAGGACTTGGTTGAAACGGTGAAGAGGATGATGATACCTAGGAATAATTTTTGAACCAGGCCATTAGGAGAGTATGATACAGCCACTCTCTAGAATCCTTATAGGTTTATAACACTGATGCTGAACAGGGTGTTTGGGAGAGCTCATGGAAAAAGTTTCAAGTTGGGATGGATTCCCATTATCTTCTATGTGGCCACCCAGGGGACTATATTCAACTGGGAAAACATTGTGTCCAACAGCCTCTTAGCTTGCATATCTTTAGCTTTGGGAGGAGTGTCCCAGAAGAAGTATGAGTTCTATATGAGCTCCATCCTATGGACTATATATTATGTACACAGCCATTTCCAGCCTTAAGGTGCAATTGGGACAGGGACAAAACCCTTGTGTACACTGCGTACAAACTATTCTGGGCAGATAAATATTACAGCCACTATAAAGAGATATGTGAACATTTTATTATTCCTTTATACAATTTAATTTTCCTAACATAATGCAATTGTATGTCTGAGGAGGCATTTAAATTCATTGAGGAGCATGCAAATTATTATTTGACTGATGAAGGGATGTACATCAGAATGTATGGTTCTCTAGGGCACCTTCCCTACTACCCCAGTATGCCACTGATTATGTAGTGCATAAAGAAGCAGTGAGGCAAGTTTATCTAGATGGTGTAGGAAGCTTCCTGTTTGAGCATAAAAAGGCATCCTATCTTGCTATCCCTTTTTGGATAGGGAATTATAAGTTTACAAATATTAAAGGAGCTGCTGAATTTGTACAAGAGTTGGAGCAGTTTCATTTTAGGGAGATGAGATTCCATAGAAATTTTTCCAAAAGAAGGTTGTAGAGCATTGCAAAGAAGCAAATGTTCATTTTGAATATGTAAATTTTTGGGACAAGGGTGAGGAAATATTCAAGAATGCAAGGAATAAGATTACATTGAAGAGAAGATTTAAGCAGAAAATTACTACCAAAGGCCGTAAGGGCCAAACCGCACAGAAGAAAGCTTAAGAAGAGGAGGCCAAGAAAAGGGAAGAGGATGCTAGGAGGCTGGCACAGGAGGCAGAAAGTTGGTTAAAGAGTGAAGTGGAGGAAAGAAAGAAATATGAATAAGAAGTAGCAAAGAGTGCATAGGAAGATGCAAATAAGGCATAAGAAGAAAGAAAGAAAGAAGGAGGACGAAGAGATGAAGAAGAAACAAAAGGAAAATGAAGGTCTGAAGCTGACAGGATCTACAACAGACCAGCAAAATTATGACGCAATAGACACTCAAGATGTACAGGATCATACAGATCAGGGGCAGGGACAGGATAATCCTGATTCCCAGGAGCCTGCTGCAGTTTCTGGCAGCACTCAAGAACAAGTGGTTTTTTCTGAATTGAATCTGATACCTTTTGTGCAGGAAAAAGGAGAAGAAGTCCCAGATTTTAGCACCATTTTTTATGACAAGGAGAAGAAGAGGATTTTTAAAAGGACTGAGAGAAAATTAGAAACAAGAGGATAATCAGGCATGATGGTCACTGATAAAACATTGGTGTATGGGACAAATAAAGATCCTCGACTGACATCCCGAGTTGGAGTGGCGTTGACACAAGCCACTAAAGATAATGTAAATAGGCTGATGATGAATCTGGAGTAGTTAAAAAGGAATGCAGCTCCGTTTAAAGAAAATTTGAAGAAGGAGAGCAATGAAGGTTATAAACTGAAGAGGAAATTTGAAGACATGAATACTTCAAAAGAAGAACTTCAGACTCTTCAAGCAAACAAGATGACTTTGGAAGTTTCAATGGAAAGGACAGGTAAGGATGCTCAAAATAACCTAGTAGAATTACAGAGGTTACAACAAGAATACCGGGTGCTAAAGATAGAAAAGGATGAACGCAAAGCATCATATGAAACTCTTAGTGAAGAAAAGGACTAGCTATAGAGCAAAGTGGTGGAGTTGGAGGCACAGAGGGCTACTATGGAAGAGAAAGAAAAGAAATTCCAGGTGTAGGGAGAAAATTTTGAAAGACAGATTACTTCATTAGAAGCATCACTGAAGGATGCCAATGAACAACAAACTAATATCCAACCTCTAAAGGAGCATGTCCTAGCCCAACGAAGAAGAATGCACCAACTGCAGTTGTCTATTGAATAGGAAAGATGTGAAGTCTTGTAGATAGATAACACATTGGAGGAAATTTTGGAGACTACCTCATATTTGTAGATAGGTCTCAGGACATTTTGGAAGTCCTGACTGGAAGGATACTAAGGATAGAGACCAATGAAGAAATTCATGTAGATTTACCAGTGAAAGATTGACATAGCTTAAAGCAGGATTACGATTTGTTAGAATTTGCAATAAATATAGCAGAGGAGTTCAAGAAAACTATGAAGAAAAAAAGAGGAGCTTGTACTGAATACTACAGAAGGGTGCTGGTCACCTACAACAGATGTCAAGTTGCTGCAAAACAAATACTAGAGGCATTACCAGAGCATGGGATGCTCACAGAAATGCTACAAGGCAGGTATTAGGAGGATGAGCAGAAGATACAAAAAGTCAAGGACTTGGATGAGCTGATCCTGAAAGATGCCATAGCTCATGAAGCATTCAGTATCCATTTGCTTGAAGATCAGCTACATTTAAGACCAGCCAGAATCGAGGTAGTTAAAAATCAAGCTGCTAAGTATGAAATAAATATACGTTTTCTTGAACCTTTAGAATTTGAGAGCATAGTAGCAGAAGACCAAGTGTGGAAAAAGTTCTTAAATGATCAAGCGGGGCCCTCTACTTAGAAGTGCTTTATTAGTTTTTTGTTTTAAATATTGTAAAATGTATGAGCACTCACTATAGGACAAAGTTTTGGAGTTGAAACGTTAGGGAAGCCCAAGAGTCATTTGAGGCAGCCCAAAAGTTTTAATTTTTGTATAAGTATAGGAGAGTTTGATAAGGGAAGGGACTTTTTCCCAGTTAGACTTGCGAGAACATGTTGTAAGAAGAACTATTTCCTTTTGCAATAGATAATTCCATTTTTTCGTCTTGGAGAAAGCTTTGGTGGAATGTTCAAATGCTGTGCAATGGATGTTGTTGAAGGGGAACTATTTCATTTTCAGCTTTTGCACATTAACTGTGAGATCATTCTAACTTGTTGAACCAGTGTTCTTGTAAGAATGCTCTCTAGTTTATTTTATGGAATTTCCACTATGAGTAATGAATGCTTTTCATAAACAATGAGCTATCTTGTTGTTCATCTATCTATTCATGTTTATGTGTTTTGAAATGAAGAGCAGCTACCTGTTATTTTTCTTAATGCATGAACAGTAATACATTACTCATTAAATGATAATCTCACTCCCTAGGGATAGTTTAGTTAAGTTAGTTTTAGTTTTCTTACTGTGTGTGATTTAGATGCGAGAGAGTTAAGACGAGAGGTAAGAACCTACACATCACATTGTGACCGCTCCTTGTATTCTCTATCAATCTGCCTTTTAGATAGGCAACTGCATCTCATACTTAAAACTTAAAAACTAAAAAAGGTACACGGTGGATCAGGTCGTAACCGGTAAAACCCTTTATTTTGGTTACTTGACCTACGGTAGCCGGACCACAAACCGGATGGATTCCCCATACCAAACAGTAATGGGATAGTTGGGAATGTTTTTACTGGGGAGAATCCCTTGCTGTTGTCGCCTGCGATTTAACAGGCCTCAACAGTTTTTGGCGCTAGAAGGAGGGCCGCCAGTGCATGGCTGGCCGAGGAAACCCATTTCCTCTAAATTACTCCACCAGTGATAATTTTGAAAGCAGTTCATTTCTCAATCCGATTCCTGAAGAGAAAGGTAAAGAACATTTGTATTCTATAAACAACAAAGTAGTTAATGATCTAAGAAGACATACTAAGGAATATGTGAAAAGTATTGGAGGATTACCAATTATCCCTAATTTACCTAGAAGAGAGTATAAGAAAAAAGACCGTCCTATATTGGAAGACTCAGTGTTGGTTGGAGATTTGGAAGAACTTGTAGAAACAGGCTTACAGGAAGTTGTGCATCCTTTGAATCAAGTGGGCCCAAACACACCTTGCTTTTCACCTGTTCATACTCCTGTTCATTCACCACCTCACTCTCCACCCAGAATCATGTCAGGTGTAAACGATAATCAACCACCTAACCCACCAAATCCACCACTTTCTTTGAAAGCCAGATCACCTTTAAACCTAACACCTCCTTTGCATGACTTACCTCAGGCTTTTGAGAAAATGCTGCCCAAGTTTGACCCAAGTAAAAAGATTTTAGTAGATGATCACTTTCAAATATTTTACTTGGAAATAGAAGGACTAAGGGCTAGAGAACACGAAGATGTAGTCTGCAAACTTCTTCCAGATACCCTTAAAGGAGTAGCAGCCTCATGGTATTTTGGTCTTCCTGTAAACTCAATCCCAGATTGGGATACTTTTCAAAGGATATTCAGAAGCAAATATGCAGCCCTGAAGACTCATGCAGCTCTCATGAAAGGAATGTGCGCTTTAAAGGAAGAAAGAAAATAAAAGATGCATAGTTTTACCCAAAGGTTTGCTACTTATCTTAAGAATTTCGCTGCAGCTAATAAGCCCTCTGAGAAAGTCCTGATTGAGTATTATACTTCAGCTTTGAGGCCTGACTTGGCCATGTTTACAAAGGCTCAAGTTAAACCTATGTTATCAGAGACTTATGAAGAGGCTGAGAGAGTAGAAGCTGAAAAAGAAAGCATAGAAGATTATCTTGAGCAGTCAGGAGACAAAACTTTTGGGAAGAAAGCCTTATTACTATATAAGCCTAAAGAAGAGCAATCACATGACTTTGAAGGAATGTTAGAGATGATGCAAAAACTTTATAACAGAATAATAGATTTGGAAAAGGAAAAGAAAGCTCAGAAAGAATATAAGCCTTACTACAAGAGAAGAGAGGATGACAATTAGACTAAACCTCCTCCACACAGTCCTGCATCAATGAACTTAACGGAGGTAGGTATGGATAACTTTTGCACTTTCCACCAGTAGCCCCATTCTAAAAAAAATTGTCCTCAATGGATAAATTCAATGACATTAGTGATGAATCAGCTGCTGGATTCGAAATTAACAGAGGCTAATGATGAAGAAGAAAAGGGTGGTAAATCCATAGAAAAACAAGAGAATGATGCTTTGGTATTATGGGATTATGTATCACTTTTTGATACAGAAGAAGGTACTTTTAAATATGAGGAGATATCAGAAACAACTATGACAACAAGAATCCAATATTTGGTGAATAAAGACAATTCAATACTCCCAAAGATCAAGAAATTGTAAGAGAATGTAAAGAAATTACAGAAGAACAACACAGATGATAAAATTCCTGAACTTACCATTAGCAGTCAAGATACGAAACAAGTCAACATGCCTGCTAAGCTTATTTAAGACAAAGCAGGTAATGTTAAGGAAAATCTCAAAGAACCTGAAGTACTAGAGGAAGAATTTCCCACCAACAACCAACCTGTAGAAGAGATTCTTGAAGCAAGTGTGGGAGGTAAGACTAGGTTTAAAACCCCACCTTTCCTTCTGACTTTGTTGATTTTAAACCATAATGTGCACAATTGTTTGGTAGACTTGGGATCATCAGTAAATGTTATGCCACTTGCAGTCTACAAAACGATTAATGGATAGCCTAAACCTACTACCTGGGAGGTTACTCAATTAGACAGGACCAATGTGAAAGTAGTTGGGGAAATGGAGGATGTCCTGATTCGATTATCTGCAAATGAAAAGATCTATCAGTACATTGATATTGTGGTAGCAGACATACTTGATGGTTATGGACTTAATTTGAATCGAGACTGGTCAGCAAGACTAAATGGGTATTTTGCTTTAGATTGGTCACATTTGTGGTTGCCTCAGAAGGGAAGCACAAATCAGATTAACATATTAAGAGAGCCCTACATGAAACACAATGTCACGCAATTGGAAGAGAAAAATGAATCAGTGAATTATGTATTGGGAAATTATCTAATTGAACTTGAGCTGGGAAACTTTGCATCAGAAGACGCTAGCAACAGATCAGACACCCAGCCCGATCTCCTTCAATGTTCACGGGCTAATGAGATTGATTATAAAATAGTAGATGTAGTTTTTGTTTCAAGAACAGTAGAATTAGATAATGGTTAGGTCTTTCTCATTTTGTAGTCAAGCTTAGCCCCTTAACTTACAAGTTGCCAAATTTATAGGGGTGGGAAGAGAACTGACCAGTTAGTGGTTTAGTTCTCAAATTTTTATTTTTCTTGATTTTTTATTTTTCGTGATTATCTTGAACATAAATAAATTGAGTTTGTTGTTTATTTTGATTTTCTTTATTCTTATTTTATTTTAGTTTAGATTTTGATTGATTTCAATAAAAAAGAGGCAAACGTTTGGTTGCATGGAGAGCATCATAATTCTGGATCAACTAACATCTTTGACTATAAGACTATGTACTATTGTTTTATCTGAAAGAATCTCTTCTAGTTTAGTAGTTTTCCTAAATGGCTGTGAACACATTGAAGTCCTACTTAATCCCTATAAAATAACTCAAGATCAAAAGGTCTAGACTACTATTTCGAGGCTCCATCCATCTCACAATTAAAATGTCCTAGGGGGTAACAACAAAAGACCCACGGAAAGGAAGCAGATTAAATAGTATATTATATATCAATGATCCCATGCCAAGAATTGAAAGCCAAAAGGCTAATAAGAGTCAAAACTCCTAAGAAAGCATTATGTATCAAAACAAAGTACTGAATCGTATGAGTACAGGATTGCCAAAAGTTCTCCGTCCGTGAGTTGAAAATTTAAATACATCTCTCACACAAAAGGACACTATAGATAGAGGATCCTGAATAAAAAATTCAGAAAGAAAGGCATGAGGAGGACTCAAAAGGACAAAAAAGTCCAAAAGCACAAAAAAGTGCAATATGGCATGGGAATGAGGAATAAATGAATATTTCTGTTTACCATATGTTACAATCTTGTGGTGTCCAAACTGGAAGCTACCTGAAGACAGAGGTAATAACTAAAACTCATATTCCTGGCCTCTAAAGAGTTATCTTGACTTTGAAATCCTGGTTTCCATTTTCCTAATTGGACTATCATCAATGATTAAAAGTACATACGGTTGCCATTTGGGAAATCTAGACATCTAGAAGAATTCAACATGTTGGTTTTATTGTTAAACAATCTGTTACTTAAGGAAGAAATTTTCCAGAGATCCGGGTTCACCAGGTAGTCGTCAATTGTTGCAGCTACAACGTTTTCCCAAATTTCTAAAAATTTTGGACCCTCCTTTTAATTTTATCTTTCCTAGATTTGCTTTTGATTGATGACCTTTGTTGTCCTCTGCTACAGATTTCAATCTTTGAGGTTCAATTGATGTTGATTGTTGAATGACTATCTTTGTTTGCTAATGTTTTGACTTATGGATGGTTTTCTTTTTCGTTGTCGGAAGCTTATTGAACTGTGAATCGGGGTCGTAGTTTTCTATGCAGCCGCCATTGCAGAAGCTCAATAACAAATGGGCCGATCCAAATCCTTGTTTTTCGCCAACACATTTTTTGTTTTATATTCATATTGACATTTTTCATCTCGTCACCATCAGAGCATAAGTCCTTTGTGTGGCCGCCGTTTCGAATGGCAGATTGCAAGCACTCCGACGAAAGCCTTTATCTTAGTCGATCCCACGAGGTTTTTGATTTTTCTCTTTTCACTGTCAAAACTGTGTTGGACTTTTAATCGGGGATTAGTCTTTTTCTTTGCTGATGCATGACCTTTGGTTGTTTCGCTCACTGAAGTTTTCATTGGATTGCGGAGGTCGTAGTCTATTTGAATCCCGCCATTGCGGCTCTGGAGTGGACTAACCATCCGAGATGTATTTTTTTCGTTCGTCGATGGTTTGATTGATTTTCACCGATGGTTTGTCCTATTTTTCTTTGATGTTTACTCGTCTGCGGAACTTTTGGTCCATGTGACTTCCGCCGTTACGGCTCCTCTTTCAACTACCCATCCGATGCTATAGTCATTCTGATGGCCGATGCTGCAAGTTTTAGTGTTTTATTTCACCGTTTTTATTGTGCCATGGAACCCATAGTATGTCTGTCACCCATCGTTGCAGATCCTCTTTGTATTAACCACCCGATGCCTTAGTTGTTTCGCTGTCTGATAGAAACATTTTCCTGCCGACTGTTTTTCCACTGAGGTCTATATATATGGGACAGGTTATTATTTTATTGTTTATCTTTGTGAACTCACGTTCATTCTGTCCTTGTCAAGTTGAACTGTGCATCCATGCCTGGTTATCAGGATCTCGTTCGTGAGAGGTGTTTCCGTGGAGATTTCAGATTTCCTTGTCGACTACAGAGCTCCTCTGCCAGGTAGGCCAACCATGGTTTCCCCTTTCTGTTAATTTTATGATTTTTTTGGGACCTAGGGTTTTGTCCTCTAGTTAGGCATTCCCACCGTTGGTAGTTGGTCGTCTAAGTTTGATTTTACATCCTTACGACGTGGAGTATTGGTCAGTTTCACAGCATTTACGGTGGGGGTTTGTTTTTCTTGAGTCGATATGAGGATTCGAACCCGGTCCAAAGGTTTCGGTAGCTGGTGTAGACAAGCGTTACACTGTCTGCACCGGTTTTTGTGGGTTTTTCTATGGCCGTCTAGGGGAGGGGGGAAGTTTCAGTTTCTTTCCATAATAGGGATTTGCCCTATTTTTTTCTGAACGCTGGAGGGTTTTGTTTCACACATTTTTTATTACTGAATACGAGGGTTCATTATGGCAATGAATTGGATTGTAATTTCTGTTTAGGTGATGTATTGTCAATCACGATTATTGCTAGTTACTGATGGACTTACGATTTTTCAGACTTAGCAATTTTCAAAAGTTTTCTTGCTAGTTATCCCCGATTTTGCATTTGCATTCTGATAGGTTTAGCTATTGCAAATATGGAAGAGGTAAATGTTTATACAGTTTTTCTTCATTCTTAGAATACTGATTAAAAGCTCAAATAGCCTGAATGCATTTTGGTTTATGACAGGGCAATTTATTCAAAGGCGACATGTCTAAGAGATGGAAGAAGAAGGCCCCTGTTGCTGAAGGAGAACCTGATGTGGAAATCGTTACCAAGGTAGAATATATCTATGAAGACAATAGAGCTACCATTGGGGTAGAGCTTGATTATAAGTGGGGTGAAATATATCATATGATTTCAAATCAAAATGTACCCGATGATGGATTTGAAGAATTGACCATATATGCCAACATAGAGAACTCATATCTTATGAAGGTATCCACAAGAACTGAGGTGTTCCCATGCTCAGAGGTGATTAGTTGGATTCTACCTAAGGCCAATGTGACCAAAATGATTTTAGCCAATGCTGCCAAATAGGGCTATGCATCCTACAGTCCTGGTTATGACTCACTGGCTTATCACCTACCTCCTACCCAAGTATACTTAACTGAAAGTTGGCTGAAGGAAATAAACTTGGACTTGGTTGAAACAATGAAGAGGATGATGATACCTAGGAATAATTTTCGAACTAGGCCATCAAGAGAGTATGATACAGCCACTCTCTGGACTCCTTATAGGTTTATAGCACTGATGATAAATAGGGTGTTTGGGAGAGCTCATGGCAAAAGTTTCAAGTTGGGATGGATTCCCATTATTTTCTATGTGGCCACCGAGGGGACTATATTCAACTGGGCAAACATTGTGTCCAATAGCCTCTCAGCTTGCATATCTTCAGCTTTGGGAGGAGTGTCCCAGAAGAAGTCTGAGTTCTATATGAGCTCCATCCTAGTGGACTGCATATTATGTACACAACCATTTCCATCCTTAAGGTGCAATTGGGACAGGGACATAACCCCTCTGTACACTGCGTACAAACTATTATGGGCACATAAATATTACAGCCACTATAAAGAGATATGTGAACATTTTATTATGCCTTTATACAATTTAATTTTCCTAACACAATGCAATTGTATGTTTTAGGAGGCATTTAAAGTCATCAAGGAGCATGCAAATTATTATTTGACTGACAAAGGGATGTACATCAGAATGTATGGTTTCTCTAGGGCACCTTCCCTACTACCCCAATATTCCTTTGATTATGTAGTGCATAAAGAAGCAGTCAGGCAATTTTATCTAGATGGTGCTGGAAGCTTCTTGTTTGAGCATAAAATGGCAGCCTATCCTGGTATCCATTTTTGGATAGGGAATTATAAGTTTACAAATATTAAACGAGCTACTGAATTTGTACAAGAGTTGGAGCAGTTTCATTTTGGGGAGATGAGCTTCCACATAAATGACTCCCAAAAGAAGGTTGCAGAGCATTGCAAAGAAGCAAATGTTTATTTCGAATATGCAAATTTCTGGGACAAGGATGAGGAAATCTTCACAAATGCAAGGAATAAGACTGCATTGAAGAGAAGATTTAAGCAGAAAATTGCTATCAAAGGTGGTAAGGGCCAAACCGCACAGAAGAAAGCTTAAGAAGAGGAGGCCAAGAAAAGGGAAGAGGATGCTAGGAGGCTAGCACAGCAAGTAGAAATTTGGTTAAAGAGTGAATAGGAGGAAAGAAAGAAATCTGAACAAGAAGCAGCAAAGAGTGCAGAGGAAGCTGCAAAGAAGGCAGAAGAAGAAAGAAATAAGAAGGAGGATGAAGAGATGAAGAAGAAACAAAAGGAAACTGAAGGTCTGAAGCTGACAGGATCTACAATAGACTAACAAACTTTTGACCCAACAGACACTCAAGAAATACAAGATCATATAGATCAGGAGTAGGGACAAGATAATCGTGATTCCCAGGAGCCTGCTGCAATTTCTGGCAGCACTCAAGAACAAGTGGTTTTTTCTGAATTGAATTAGATACCTTTTGTGCAGGAAAAAGGAGAAGAAGTCCCATATTTTAGCACCATTTTTTATGACAAGGAGAAGAAGAGGATTGTCAAAAGGACTGAGAGAAAATTCGAAATAGGAGGACAATCAGGCATGATGGTAACTGATAAAACTTTGGTGTATGGGACAGATAAAGATCCTCGATTGATAACCCCATCTGGAGTGGCATTGAAATAAGCCACTGAAGATAATGTAAATAGACTGATGATGGATCTGGAGCAGTCGAAAAGGAATGCAGCTTAGTTGAAAGAAACTTTGAAGAAGGAGAGAAATGAAGGTTATAAACTGAAGAGGAAATTTGAAGGCATGCAAAATGAAGTGAAGATTTCAAAAGAATAACTTTAGACTCTTCAAGCAAACAAGATGACTTTGGAAGTTTCCATGGAAAGGACACGTAAGGATGCTCAGAATAACCTAGTAGAATTACAGAGGTTACAGCAAGAATACCAGGTGCTGAAGACATAAAAGAATGAACTCAAAGCATCATATGAAACTCTTAGTGCAGAAAAGGACCAGCTATAGAGAAAAGTGGTGGAGTTGGAGGCACAGAGGGCTGCTATGGAAGAGAAAGAAAAGCAATTCCAAGTGCAGGTAGCAGATTTTGAAAGACAGATTACTTCATTAGAAGCATCACTAAAGGATGCCAGTGAACAACAAACTAATATCCAGCCTCTAAATGAGCATGTCCTAGCCCAACGAAGAAGAATGCACCAGCTACAGGTGTCTATTGAAGAGGAAAGATGTAAAGTCTTGCAGATAGATAATAGATTGGAGGAAATTTTGGAGACTACCTCATAGTTTGTAGATAGGTCTCAGAACATTTTGGAAGTCCAGATTGGAAGCATAGTAAGGATAGAGACCAATGAAGAAATTCCTACAGATTTACCAGCGAAAGATCGACATAGCTTAAAGAAGGATTATGATTTGTTAGAATTTACAATAAATACAGCAGAGGAGTTCAATAAAATTGTGAAGAAAACAAGAGGAGCTTGTACTAAATACTGCAGAAGGGTGTTGTTCACCTACAATAGATGTCAAGTTGCTGCAGAATAAAGACTAGAGGCATTACCAGAGCATGAGCTGCTCACAGAAATGCTACAGAGTAGGTATTAGGAGGATGAGTAGAAGATACAACAAGTCAAGGACTTGGATGAGTAGATCCTGAAAAATGCCATAGCTCATGCAGCAGTCAGCATCCATTTGCTTGAAGATCAGCTGTGTTTAAGACCAGTTAGAATCGAAGTAGTTAAAAATTAGGATGCTAAGTATGAAATAAATATACGTTTTCTTGAACCTTCAGAATTTGAGAGCATAGTAGCGGAAGCCCAAGCGTGGAAAAAGTTCTTAAATGATCAAGCGGAACCCTCTACTTAGAAGTGCTTTATTAGTTTTTGTTTTAAATATTGTAAAATGTATGAGCACTCACTATACGACAAATTTTGGGAGTTGAAACATTGGGGAAGCCCAAGATTCATTTGGGGCAGCCCAAAAGTTTTTCTTTTTGTATAAGTATAGGAGAGTTTGATAAGGGAAGGGACTTTTTCCTAGTTAGACTTGTGAGAACATATTGTAAAAAGAAATATTTCCTTTTGCAATAGATAATTACAATTTTTACTATTGTAGAAGGCTTTGGTGGAATGTTCAAATGTTGTGCAATGGATGTTGTTGAAGGGGAACTATTTCGTTTTCAGATTTTGTCCATTAACTGTGAGATCTTTCTAACTTGTTGAACCTATGTTCTTGTATGAATGCTCTCTAGTTTATTTTATGGAATTTCCACTATGAGTAATGAATGATTTTAATAAACAATGAGCTATCTTGTTGTTCATCTATCTATTCATGTTTATGTGTTTTGAAATGAAGAACAACTACCTGTGATTTTTATTAATGCATGAAGAGTAATACATTACTCATTAAATGATAATCTCGCTTCCTAGGGACAATTTAGTTAATTTAGTTTTAGTTTTCTTGTTTTGTGTGATTTAGATGCGAGAGAGTTAAGTTGAGAGGTAAGAACCTGCGCATCACATTGTGACCACTCCTCATATTCTCTATCAATCTTCATTTTAGATAGGAATTTGCATCTCATACTTAAAACTAAAAAACTAAAAAAGATACACGGTGGACCGGGCCATAGCCGGTAAAACCCTTTATTTTGGTTACTTGACCTACGGTAGCCGGACCGCAAACTGGACAGATTCCCCATACCAAACAGTAATGGGCTAGTTGGGAACATTTACTAAGGAGAATCCCTTGCTGTTGTCACCTACGATTTTACTGGCCTCAACAAGTCAATATCAAGTTATAAATATGTTATTTTAGAGACATCATTTGATGAAGGTGTGTACAAGTTGCCAGATCTTTACTTCATGTTTTCCAATATTTCTGATTATACATATATTCAAAGTTGGAAGCAAGTTTTGGTGGGTTGATGAAATTTTTTCCTGGTTACATTGGAAATGGGATTACAATTTAATTATATAGATGGAAGGTTCCTCAGATACTTTTATAGTATTTGAAGGAAAGATATTTGAATTTCATTATATATACCAGTGTGTGAAGGATTGAATAAAGACTCCATATCCCAATGGATATTTTGCAGACTAGCAGGTATTAGCACAGAAGGCACTGGTCTACAGGTTCTTGAAGCCTCACAGGGAGGACTTCATCCTGCAGCAGGAGCCAGATGTTATAGATTGTTTTTGTTTTCCATCTTTTGATACTTTTATTTATGTTTTGAAGCTTGGTTTTATTCTTTATTCCTAGAAAATTTTGTTGTTTGGGATAGTTTGAGTTTTTCCCTTTAGATTTTATGTTATTTGATTTCTTAGTTTATTTTTACAAGTTTTGGTTTGATTTCATAATCAAAGGGCTTATATAGGGCTTATATGGATTAAACAAGTCTAAAAATAACTTAAAAGTTTAATTGAGACTCCTAAAACAAGTTAAAAACCCTTATCATTGGCTTAATTTTTCCAAATCATTAACCTAGATTTTCTTGTAGCACAAGTCAAAAACAAATGCACAGAGGCACTACAAGAAAGTCACGGAAGTTAAAAAATCATCTTTCAACATTGTGGAGATTTAGTTCTCTAAAGCGCCGATATTGCGGTAGCACAGTGGTTTAAATCTCCGATGAGGTAGTTGATAAAGCTTTCGATCGCCGATCGCGAAGCTAGTGTTCTATGTCATTGACACTGGGGCGGAAATCTGGTTTAAAGCTCCAACAAGGTAGTTGATAAAGCTTCTGATCGTCGATCGTGAAGCTAGTGGTCTATGTTGCCAACACTGCAGCAGCAATATGGTTTAAAACTCCGATGAAATAGTTGATAAAGATTCTAATCTCTGATCACGAAGCTAATGGTTTAAAGATAGTTGCTAAAAATTCTGATCATTGATCACGAAGCAAGTGATTTAAAGCACCGACACTGCGACAACAAAGTGTCTTGAGGTTCCGATGCATTAGAGATTACTGCTTCCTATCGTCGACAATGATGGCAGACCATAATGAGAGAAATGTGTTTCGAATCACATTTTTCCCTGAAGTGCACGCAGAGCAGGTGGAGATCGTGCCGGAAAATTAGTATTTGAAAATCAGAATTTTGAAATAGAGTGAAGATTAGGCCTTTCAAGAGCGATCATTTGGAGTGTCAAAATGGTCAGAGAATATTTGTACATGTAGTTCGACAACTGGCAAACAGAGAATCAGTTTACAGAATTAATGTAGACTATCCAGGAGCTGACTCAACAGAACGAGGAGTTAACAAGGAGGGTTGCAGACTTGGAGGCAAATCACTTGAAAGATAGAAGGAAAGCTCAGGTCTTGGAGGGGATTCCTTTACTAGTTGAAGCAGCTAAAGACTTGTAAAGTTAGTTAAGAAACCCTGTTATAAGTTAAGTCTGGAAAGTCATTTTATTTTTGTAGATTGATAGTTTAGATTGAACTATTCGATAGATAGTCTAAAAGCAGTTAGAGTTCAATTATTCAACTGATTTTGAAGGAATAGTATAAATGTAAGTCTGAAAGAAGACAAAGTGGTTTGATTTTTTTTTTCTGACAAGGGGAGGCTATCGGGCTTTGTTTATGAGCTAAGTGTAAAGACTCTTATGTGTTTTTTATGACTGAACTATGAAATATATGCACTATATGCCCTTCAGATTATTGACTGGTTTCATTTCTAATTTGTATTAATTACTCAGTTGGTATATTCATTTCATGTTTAACGTTTTTATACTTGAAATGCTTGCTAAATGTGGGTGAAATTCAATATTGTGTTTACTCTGTTGGATTATGGTTTGTATGTTATGCATATCAGTCATTTAAATGCTCATGATTTAGTGTTTGCTTTGGTCTTATGAATGTTTTCCCTCTTATCTTCAAACTGTTCAATCAAAACCCTATAAAACCCTATTTTACTTTATTGTGATTTTTGAGATTGTGTTGGCTTGTTCTTCTATAGTCTGAGAACAATTTCTGGCACTAACATTGCTGGTACAAAATTCAGTTAAATACTCAAAAGTTTATCTTTTGTGTGAAAGTGGGTCATTTTTTGGGATTCATTGTATCAAAGGAGGGGATTAGGTTCAATCCACTGAAGGTTGAGTCAATAATTCAGTTGTTTTCCCCACACACAATTCGACATATTCAGAGTCTCCAAGGGATGGGCGATTTCTTACATCAGATTGTTGTTAATTATGCCAATTTGATCAAGGGGTTTATGCGATTATTGAATACGAGTACTCCATTCATATGGGATGAGTGAGCCTAGGAATCCTTCTATGCCCTTAAGAAATACTTGGAATCAGCCCTCGTTCTTAGTCGACCCAAATATAGCTGTAATTTATTTTTTTATGTGTCCATGTCTCAAGAGACAGTTGGTATGGTTCTTGTCGAAGTGGATGATGAGCTCCAGGAACACATTATCTATTATCTTAGCTGAAATATCATTAATGCTGAACTTAGATATAGTCACATCTAGAAGTTGGCCTTAGTGACTGTTCATGAGTCCAGCAGTTGCAACATTATATCCTGCTTCGTCACACTACCATTGTAGCTCACATAAATACATTTCAATTTGTCTTAACAAAACAAATGATTGAGGGGAAGTATAATAAATGGATTTTCATTTTGCAAGAGTTTGACCTCGATTTGATTTCAATGAAGTTAAATAAGTCGTTGAAATTGGTTTAGATCATGTATGGCATCCCTAGTATGGAGGAGGACAGGGTTCATGAGGATTTGTTCATGGATGAGCATATTTTCCTCATTTCAATTGCTGACCCTTGGTATGGTGATATCATCATCTATTTACATACTTTGAAGGTTCCCTCTCACATCTCGAGAGATGAATGACGACACCTGCATCATAATTCTAAGAAGTAACTTATTATCAGTGACACATTGTATCATCGGGGGGTGGATTCCATTTTTCATCTTTGTTTGAATCACGATGAGGCTGAGACTATGTTGAATGATTTCCATAGTGGGGAATGTGGTCGTCATTTATCTAGGATTGCTACAGCCCAAAATATCCTTAGAGAGAGTTACTATTGGCCTTGAATCTTCAACGATTGTGTTAATGCGGGAAAGCAATGCCACCCTTTCTAGGTGTTCACATGAAATATGCGCTTGCATCCTGCCCCGCTATATAATATTATCACCATTGATCGCTTCACTAAGTGGGGGTGGACTTTATGGATTGCAACCTAGCGTCAGCTGAGGGGCATAATCACATTATAGTTGTCATATACTACTTCATTAAATGGGAACAGAATATGCCTACAATTAAATATGATAGTGAGATGACCACTCACTTCATGTTCAACCAGACTATCACTTGATTCGATATCCCAAAGGAGCTTGTCACTAACTATGGCAAGTACTTTTAGAATAAGATGATGGCAGAGCTAGCTTCGAAACTAGGGTATATGCAAGAGAACTCTTCTTCATATTACCCTCAAGTGAATGGACAGGTTGAAGCAGTTAATGATTCCCTTAATGAAATTTTATAAAGAACCATTACACAAAGAAAAACTAACTGGCATATCATGCTTTACCCTACTTTGTGGGCTTATTGAATTGCAGTGAAGACTATCATTCGATTCTCTCCTTTTTAATTAGTGCATGGGGTGGGGTCGGTATTACCAGTTGAGTGCGAGATTCCTTCATTGAAACATTCCATAGATTTCCTACATGATACTTCAGAATTATAAGAACGGTTGGTCCACTTAGAGAATCAGGATGAGCAAAATCGAGATGTTGTAGTGGTTGTAGAGGTGAATAAGCACCATGTTAAATCACAGTATGATAAGTCTATCCATCCCTTTCAATTTAGTGAATGTGACTTGGTCCTTTTATGGGATTAATCCAGTGAACCGCTCGAGCGGGTAAGTTTAACCCTATGTGGCATGGGCCTTACATGGTGAAACATGTCCTAGAGAAAGGAACATATGAGCTGGAGTATTATGAAGGGAATTCCTTGGCAGAGCCCCAAAATGGGATCTATCTTAAGAAATATTATCCTTAACGTTTTGCTGAGGCCAATCTTGTATATTACTGTAAAACTTGTATAATTTTTTTTCTCTAGTAGCATTATCAGTTTCTTGACATTCTTCCATTGTTGTGGCAGATGTGAATGGGACCTTTGATCTCTTTAGGATTTGGGGATGGTTCTAGCTACCGTACCCAGAACCTAGCGTTAACTTCTTGGTTTATCTATGCACTTGAGGGTCAGTTGGTGTCTTCAGGAGGTATTTGTCTCTGGCCTTCATCTAACAATGTTGAGTATAGCATTGTGATTGATTTGTTACATGATTCCATATCTAATGGTATCCGATTTATTGAAGTTCGTCTCGACTCCGAATTAGTGGTGTCATAATTAAATGGATTGTATTGGGTTAGGGATCCTCCATTATTGAGAATATTATTGAAGGTAAGGTTATTGGAAAAACAATTTGATTTCATTACATACATTCATATACCAAGACTTTATAATCATGTTGATGATTCATACATAAATTATGTATTATATTTGCACTTGTCACATCCATAAATAAGTATACAACATTCAAATCACATTCACATTAAAACACATTTGTAAATATAACAAATTGATCACTATTTTTTATATATAGTTCAAAATGGTGTCATAGTACAAAATGTCATAAGTAAAAAAGGGGCATTAAGCCTCGAAAATATACAGAACTGATACAAAATGTCTAAATAAGAATATATGCCTATGGGATTGGGTGTTGATCATGTTAACATACAGCTGCATTGGCCAACTGCCTGAATAGTCTAACCCATGGATCAGGTACCCCTACTACGTGCCTCTGCATGGCCTCGGGAAAGTCCTTGACTTGCACCATGGGTATCTTGTGATTCAGTCAGGCAATGTTTCCATGTATGTTTTGGAGCATTCGCTATGCACCTATGTCTATCATATCATCACCTCATCCCCTCTGTTGATGTCGAGGGAAACCATACGGCCATCGCAGACCCATGGGTCCAAAATTACCTAATGTTAGTACTTGTCACTGTGAAAAACATTTTTTTGAGTCTTAAATACATAAAAAGTACAAAAAATTAGTAATCCAAAAAATCATACACATGGGATCTCACTTGTATCTCCATATGCGGATCCTGGTGGTAGGGGCATGTTAGGATATCCATGGAAGTCTATCCCTGCATAGTGGTAGTCATCTATGGCTATGACCTATTGTTGCCACCAATGGAAGAAGTTAGCTAGGATGGGAGAAGGTGTCCTAACTCCCCCTATCCTTCACATCACCTCCACCCAGTGAGTTTGGTATAGATCCCGTATATTGTATGTAGGTACCTTGACTCTAGGCTTGAGGCCCAGTACCCTATTGAAGAATAATGTGCTTAGAATGATGGTGTAACTGAAGTTACTCATCCTACCTAGCTTTCATTATTTCAGTTGTTATTTCATTGTGCTCAACAATGATGCGGACCAGTCATATACAATAGGCCTCATGCACTCTATTGAGTAGAACATGTGAGGCCATGAAGCCTGATGAAGTGATGCCAAACCTACTATCCTTGCCAATACCAAAACTATGACGTTGAGACTTAGGATTTGTATAGCATTCACCGTAACTTGACTTCCGATTTTCTCTATGTAAGGAATGCAGTAAACTGGTATGTACACCTGAATAGTGATTCCTTCACCCACTCCTTGATCTTGCAAGTTCACTACCTCGCCTCAGTAGGATAGTCTTCTGATGAAGTAGATATATTCTTCTTCCGGTCTCAATGGGATAGCATCTAGTATAAAGGGCTTTGTGTTTGGATCCTAGTAATATACGAACATATGGAGGAGTCTTGTTTGGGCCCTCAACCCCCCAAGCTTCCAAAACTTATACAAGCCACACATTCTTAGAGATTGTTGAGCATTTATGTCTCCAAGGATTGCACTATATGTTGAGTAAATTAGTTGTCATTGATTTCAAATCAGTTATCGAAAGTCAAATATATGGTGGTGGAATAAAGGTTGCAGGTATCCAGAATAACGAAGGAATAACCCTGTTACAGGTTGTAGGTTGCAGGGTGAATGACAAACGAATAACCCTATAGCAAGTTGAACGACTGAGATCGATCATCCAATGTTGTTTCCAAATGAACTAGTGCAAAGGTTAAACATGTATGAAGTGATACAGTTCCATGAAGGATTAATATTGGATGGAAGAGGTTAGTTCATCCCTAGATCCAGCGGCTAAGGATTAGTTCCGCAAAATATAGGCGAAAGAATGAAGTTCCACAAGATCAAGATCGGATGACTGAGATTAGTTCCGCTAAAAGAGATAGACGGTGTGGAAGAAAAAATGCGGAAAGGGAATTGTGGAAGTAAATTTTAAATATTTTTTAAACCCGCAATATACAACCCACAATCTAGAAGATTGAAGGTCAGGAAAGACTTTGCAGGAGATCGATGGTGTGAAAGAAATATTGCGGAAATAATCTTGTGGAAAGGAGCTTGCAGAAATTTGAGATATGATTTGAGGGAATATCACATCCCACATCCTGCAATTTGGAGATCGACGATCAAGAAGAATTCTGATGAAGATCAACGGTGGGAAATCGACTTCCACATTTCGCAATGTAGAAAGGAGTTTGCAGAAAGGAAAAAGCGAAAAGTTGACATTTCGCATCCCGCAATCTAGAGATCAACGCTCAAGTAGAAGCCCAATGAATATCAATGATGGGGAATCATTGAAACATAAACTTGGTGCAGATACAATTTAAAAAATAAAATATGTAGAATAGATCAATGGTTTGAAGAGATCCAAACAAATGATCAACTGTCCAGATTGTATCTAGTGAAGAAGATCATAGATGCACCAGAAAATGATAAACACGGATGCGAAAATGAATTCAGAGTTGTGAGATGAACAAACATTGCCTTTTCCCTAGTGATGTGATGGTTGAACAGGTAGATGATGATTGGTTGTGTCTGTAAATAAACAGTCGCGATCCAAAATGAAAGAGCGTAGCTATGGAAAGTTGCATTGATACAAAATAGGTATAGGGTATTTAAATAAATGAGCATGTAAATAATTAAGTGTCTATGTTAGGAATCTTGATAGAGTCCAAAGTGAATAGTTTACAACTATTCCAAAAGACTGAGAAAACCAGATTAGGGTAGCAAGGTGGTGCTAGGGTAGGCCACAGGTTTGCAGGGGGTCAAACCCTCCTTCCAGTCGTAGTTGGAGAACAAGGTGTCGTAGCATCCTTGTCTGTTGAAGAATGAATAAAACCATAGGGGTGTTGTAGCATCCTAGTCTGTAGTTGCAGGAAAAACCTAGGGTGTGTTTTGCATCCTTTTTGTAGTAGCAGATAAATTTTTTTGTAAAATTCATCTTAATAATGAGTTTGTGTTGGTGATTTTCTCTTTGAGGTTTCCACAATAAAAACTTTGTTTTGATTGTTGATTGTTGTGCATTTTATTTATTAAGAGTCAATATTGATTTGATCCCCCTATCAGTATTGTGGGATAAACCAACAATTGGTATCAGACCAGGTTCATTCACAATAGCTTAACCACTGGAAGGAAGATCCCATTCAAAAACACAATGGATAAACAAGAAGGATTGGCCACTAACAAACCTTGACTATTTGCTAGAGAAAATTATGCTTACTGGAGCGTTAGAATGAGGTGTCATCTGATGTCCATGGGATGGAAAGATTGGGTAGCAACTGAAAAGGAACTTAAAATAGGAAACCAATACCCTACAGACACAGTTGAACTAGGATAATATGAAGGTAATGCCAAAGCCTTAAACACAATCTTAAGTGGTTTAACACACTCGGTATTTACTAAAGTTATGCAATGCACATCTGCCAAACAAGATTGGGACAAGTTGAAAGGAATATATGAAGGAGAATCTAAGGTCAAAGAATCCAAAATTCAAACATATAGAGGTCAATTTGAAAGTCTTAAAATGAAAGAAGAAGAGAATATTGGTGAATGCCTTCTTCATGTAGATGAAGTTGTTAATGCGATTAGAGGACTTGGAGGAAAATTAAAAGAAAAGGAAGTGGTAAGCAAGGTACTAAGAACATTACCAATGAGGTATAACCCAAAGATATCCACCTTAGAAGAATGAGATGACATTAAAAAGGTAACAATGGATGAGTTACATGGAATTATCACTGTGTATGAGATGAGAACAAGAAAAAATGGATCTTCAAAAGGGGAAGCAACTTTTAAATCCTCCTTAAAAAGTCAATTAGAAAACCCAAATGATGAGGAAGCCTTTTTCATTAATAAACTTGAGAGAGGGAATGGAAAATACAAGGGGAAGTTACCTTTAAAATGTTTAATTGTGGAAGGATTGGACATTTTGCCACTAAATGCACCTACACTAAACAAGATGAGGATGAAGAAAAGGAAACTTCAAAATTCAAAAGGGGTAAACCAAGAAACAAGAAAAAACCTTATGGGAAAAAGAAAATTATTTACACCATGGAAGACAGTGAATATTCATATGGAAGTGAAGTTGAAGAAACTGAAGTGTTATTTATGGGCCTATATACTCAAGCCTCAAATAGTGACTCAAATGTAGAATTAGACCTATAAGCTGAACTTGTTAGCGCTCTTGAAGAACTTGAGAAATGTAGGAAAAAGAACAGACAATAAAATATTATCATCATCTAGTTGGAATCTCAAATTCTAGATGCCAAAACATTTGAGGAGGACCTAAACCCACAGCTCAAAAGAAGTATACAGGTGTCTAAAAATATTGTAAAAGAAAACATGCAATTCAAGAGAAAAATTGATGAAGGATCTATCAAATCAAAGTTTGAGAATAGCTCAAGGATCCTATCTGGCATTACGAGTAGCCAAATACCATCAAGTGATAGATCTGGATTGGGCTTCGTTAAAGAAAAGAATCCAAATAGTTTTCCTGTCACCAATCAAGAAGAAAGTAAGAAAAGCTATGCTAAAGTACTAAAGACTACAACTAAAAAGGAAGGAATCAAGAAAGAAGGCTTAATTTATTAGGATAAAAATAGAAATAATATAGCACCAAAGAGACCAAATAGATATCTACATATATTCTTAGGTCATTGATATTCTTGTAATAATTTTGGTCATAAAGCATTAAATTGTAGAACTGAAAGAAAGGTTTCTGAATATAAGAAGAAGTCATCAAGTAATAAGTCGAAGGGAAATAAGAATCTTTTTACACTACTCCAAAAATATGACATAGAATGTTATAAGTGTAATAACCATGGAAATATGGCAAGAGATTGTAAGATGAATACTCCTACAAAAAATACTGTTGCAATCAAATATCAGAATACCAATCAAAAGAGATATTGGAGAGAAAAGGAAGAAAAGGAAACTTCCATGATTTCTTTATGTGCAATCGAAAGACAAAAATTATGGAACTAGGACATTGGTTGTTTAAAACATATGACTAGTGACCCAATAAAATTCATAACACTAAAAGATAATAAGGGAGAAGTCACTTTTGGAGATAGCCTGTCCTCCAAAATAATAGACAAAGGAACAGTTGTTGTCAACAGCAAGATCAAAGCATAATATGTTTTGCTAGTAGAAAACCTCAAGCTTAATATTCTCAGTGTAAATCAAACATGCGACCAAGGACACATTTGTATCTTTGACTCAGAAAAATTTGAAATCAAGAATATGAAATCAGGAAAGGCTGTTGGCATTGCTATGAGAAATACACACAATGTATACATATTGGAAAATGAAAACCAAGGTTACTTAAGTATGGTAGATGAAAGTTGGTTATGGAACAGTAGGTTGGGACATTTAAGTTTTGGAAATATTGCCAAAATAAGCATGAAGGAAGTTGTAAGAGATCTACCTAAAATTATAGTTCCTCTAAACTCTGTGTGTAGACATTGTCAACATGGGAAGCAAACCAGATCCAGTTTAAAAATAAAATAACATATGACCTAACACGCTCTGGAAATAGTACACATAGACATTTGTGGACCAACTAGAACTAAAATTCTGCAAGTAGATCACTATTTCATATTGCTAATTGATGATGTGACACAAGGATGGCCTAGGTGGTATTTATCAAAGAAAAATCATAAGCCTTTGAAAAATTTTAAATCTTCAAGGCAATGGCTGAAAATGAGTCTGGTATGAAAATCAAGTGTCTTAGATTAGATAATGGGGGAAAATTTACTTCCAATGAATTTAATGAATTTTGTGAATATCATGGAATTAAGAGACAATTTTCAGCTGCAAAAACTCCTCAACGGAATGGAGTTGTTGAAAGGAAAAACAGAATAGTCCAAGAAGCTGCCAGAACAATGCTTAATGAAGCAAAACTGTCAGATTCATTTTGGAGAGAAGATGTATACAAAGCTATCTACATACTTAACAGAGGACAAATTAGAGTGAATAAGGATATGACCCCCTACGAACTGTGGTATGGAAGACCAACTTTAGTTAAATATTTTGAAGTGTTTGGCAGTAACTGTTACATCAAAAGGAATGAGCATGACCTTGGAAAGTTCGACTCTAGGACTGATGAAGGAATATTTTTAGGATAATCATCCACCAAAAAGGAATATAGGTGTTACAATAAAAGGTTACATAAAATTGTATAAAGTGATGATGTGAAAGTAGATGATATAAAACCAAGGAAAGCGAAAAATATTGACAGTATTGAAGATACATGTGATGATGAAATAAAAGACTTTCAAAAGGAGGAGAGCATTCATAACGAATAAGAATACAAAGAGAAGGAATATACACAGGAATATGATGAAGACTTCCCTAGAAATGAAACTAAAACTCCTTCTAGCAGGGTACAAAAGGATCATCCAGAGTCACAGATCATGGGTGATAAAAATGCCAGATTCAAAACAAGAAGACAACTACCAGATATGGAACAAGCCCTACTCTCAATAGAAGAACCCAAGAAATTTATAGAAGCGAGCAAAAGTGATGAATGGGTCAAATCCATGAATGAAGAACTAGATCAGATTGAGAAAAATGAGACCTGGGAACTTGTCCCAAGATTTGAAGATAAGAACATTGTAGGAACCAAATGGATTTTCAAAAACAAGTTCAATCAAGATGGACAAGTAATAAGGAACAAAGAAATATTGGTTTGTAAGGGGTATGCCCAAGTGGAAGGTATTTATTTTGAATAAAATTATGGTCCTATAGCTCGACTTGAAGCCATTAGAATGTTTTTAATATTGTCATGCCATAAAAACTTCAAAGTATATCAAATGGATGTCAAGATTGCATTCTTGAATGGAAAACTAGAAGAAGAAGTGTATATTGAACAACCTAAAGGGTTTATATTATTTGAAAACAAATATTATGTCTGTAAAATGAAAAAGGCACTCTATGGTCTCAAACAAGCTCCAAGAGCATGGTTTTCAAGACTAGATAGTTACTTAAAACAACAAGGTTTTAAAAGAGGAGTCACTAAAAGTAATATTTACCTAAAAATAAAAGATAAAAATATGATCATTGTTGTTGTCTATGTGGAGGATATCATTTTTGGAAGTAATCTTCAAATCCTAAGTGTAGACTTTGCCTTTGAAATGATGAAAGAATTCGAAATGTCAATGTTGGGTGAATTGACATTCTTCTTGGGATTGCAAGTTTACCAAACAGATGAAGGAATTTTCATCTCTCAAACTAAATACATCAAAGATATGTTGAAAAAGTTTAAAATGGAAGATTCCAAACCTGTTGGTACTCCTATGGTCACTGGTTGCAAGTTAAGTAAGGATGATGAATATCTGGAAGTAGATAGTACTGTGTTTAGATCCATGATTGGAAATCTACTATATGTGACAACCACAAGACCAGATGTGATTCAAGTTGTTGGATTGGTGGCTAGATTCCAGTCAGATCCCAAAGAAACACATGTAACAACAGTAAAAAGGATTTTTAAATATCTAAAAAGTACCATGGAGTATGGTTTATGGTATTCGAAAGGACAACACTTTACCTTGATAGCGTTTACTGATGCAGTTTGGGCAGGAAGTATTGATGATCGAAAAAGTACTAGTGGAGCAACATTCTTTCTGGGAAATTGTTTAGTATCATGGTCAAGTAAAAAACAATCCTCCATTTCACTCTCTACAATAGAAGTAGAATATATTGCTACCGCATCATGCTGTACAAGTTATTTGGATGAAACGAACCCTAGAAGATCTACTTGTAAAATATGAACATCCAATAGTAATAAACTGTGATAACACTAGTGCTATAAATATGTCTAAAAATCATATCATGCATTCCAACACAAGACATATACCAATCAAGTATCACTATCTAATATAAAAGGTATCTCAAAAAGCTGTCAGATTAGAATACATTGACACAAAAGAACAAATTCTTGACATTTTCACCAAACCACTACCTAAGGAAGCCTTTGAGCATCTTAGACAAAATATGGGAGTCATTTATTTACAAAAGCACTAAAAGAAGGAAGTGCAAGCTTAGGGGGAGATATGATGACAGGGGGAGCTGTCAGATAGAGAGGTCTCTTTGTCATTGGTGTCAAAGGGGGGGGTGGATTAAAGATCTTTCCATCAATGCAAAAGGGGGAGACTATTGAGTAAATTAATTGTCATTGATGTCAAATAAGTTATCGGAAGTCAAATATATGGTGATGTATTGAAGGTTGCAAGTATCCAGAATAATAAAGGAAGAACCCTGCTACAGATTGCAGGGTGAATGCCAAATTAATAACCCTACAAAAAGTTGAATGACTGAGATCAATCATACAATGTTGTTGCTGAATGAACTAGCGCAAAGCTTAAACATGTATGGAGTGATAAAGTTCCATGAAGGATTAAGATTGGATGGTAGAGGTTAGACTTGCCCTAGATCCAGCGGCCGAGGATCAATTCTGCAAAATATAGGTGGAAGGATGAAGTTTCGCAAGATCAATATTGGACAACTGAGATTAGTTCCTATAAAAGAGATCGACGGTGTGAAAGAAAAAAAGCGGAAAGGGAATTGCAGAAGTAAAGTTTAAATATTTTATGAACCTGCAATCTGAAACCCACAATCTAGAATATCGGAGGTCAGGAAAGACTCTGTAAGATATTGACGATGCAGAAGAAAGCTTGTGAAAAGGAGTTTGTGGAAAGAAGCTTGCGAAAATTCAAGCTACAATTTGAGGGAATAATGCATCCTGCATCCTAAAATATAGAGATCGACAATTAGGAGGAAGCCTGATGAAGATCAACGGTGGAAAATTGACTTCTACATTCCATAGTCCGGAAAGGAGTTTGCAGAAACAAAAAAGCGTACAGTTGACATCCCACATCCTGCATCCTTCATCCCGCAATTTGGAGATCAATGCTCAAGAAGAAGCCCAATGAAGATCAACGATGGGGAATTGTTGAAACAAAAACTTGGTACAGAAATATGATTTAAAAAAGAAAATATGTAGAATAGATCAACGGTCCAAAGAGACCCAAACAAAAGATCAACTGTCCAGATTGTATCTGGTGAAGAAGTTCACTGATGCACTAGAAAACGATAAACAAGGTTGTGGAAATGAATTTTGAGTTGTGGGAAGAATGAAATGTTTCCTTTTATTAAGTGATGTGATGGTTGAATGGGTATATGATGATTGGTTGTGTCTGTAAATAAACAACCATGATCCAAAATGAAAGAGCACAGCTATGGAGAGTTGCATTGATACGAAATAGTTATAGGGTATTTAAATAAATGAATGTGTAAAGAATTAAGTGTCTCTATTAGGAAGCTTGAAAGAGTCCAAAGTGAATAGTTTACATTTGTTCCAAAATAATGAGAAAATTAGATCAGGGTGGAAGGGTGGTGCTAGGGCAAGCCACAGGTTTGCGGGGCATCAAAGCCTCCTTCCAGTCGTAGCTGGAGAATAGAGTGTCGTATAATCCTTGTCTCTTGAGGTAGGAACAAAACCATAGGGGTGTTGTAACATCCTATTCTGTAGTTGAAGTAAAAAACTAGGGTTTGTTTTGCATCCTTTCTGTAGTAGTAGATAAACAATTTTGTAAAATTCATCTTATTAATGAGTTTATGTTCGTGTTTTTCTCTTTGAGGTTTCCACGATAAAAAAATATGTTTTAATTGTTGATTATTATGTGTTTTATTTTTTAAGAGTCAATACTAATTCACCCCCCCTACCACCACATAAAGGGAAGGTCTGGCTATGGTCTATGCCCTACAGAATATGATGATTTCTTGATGATTGCAGAATAACTATACAAGTTAGGGGCAACATGGAATCTTGCGCAGATGTGTACTGGAGAATGAACATGAGGCCGATGGAAGAACATCGACAGTTCATCACGGATGTCATACCAACGCTGCTAAGAAGTGTGATAGAGTTGAATGCTAATGGAAAATTCTGAAAGAGGACACAAGTCAACAAATCAAAGTTTTGTATCGGTGTGCACAATAGGTGAATACAATGATAATGTTGAAAGAAAAAGTTTGATAGTCAGTCTTAGTGTGACATGTGGAAATATTTTGGAGGCTTCTATTCATATGTAAAAATGAAGGCTCGAGGAAAAGCGAATAATGCATCCCAATGGATAATCGAAGCATGGTTTTGTTAGCCCTCTGTTGTTGTGTTTGTAATAGTTTCTTGCACTAAGGAAAATTTTGGTTGTTGTGAAAATAATTCATCTATGTATGTATAAATAAATGATTTGTAATTTTATTTAATGGTTATTTAGATACATGGATGAATGAAAAAGAGAATTTTATGTATGGTTCCATTGTGTTCTCTGTGTCTATGTATCTTCTTATGTGGCAGATCATCTTTAGGTTCATCCTGTATCCACCAATCATTATCAGAGTTGGATAATGTTGTCAAGCTAGTCTCCATCATTCGTATTTGGATGTGAATTGGGTTTTGTAGAGCTGAATACAAAGCATTATTGTTAGTGTTGAGATTTATTATGTTATGTATAGATTGGGTTTATCCATTGGATTAAGTTGAAGGGAAAGTTCTCCATTCGAATATTTGTATGAACCAAAGGTTTTGAGAATGGACTGCGTTTCTGTTGTATCAGATGTTTATTGGTTGTAATCCTTGATGAGATTTCAATCAGTTGTGTGCATGATCCTACTGAGCTAAATTATCCTCCAACTTTATGTACAATTGTTCAGAAGTTGAGTTTTCCTTGTGTTGGTTGTGAAATTTGCTCTAGTTGTGATAAAATCATATTGGCATATGTGAGTGTGGGAATGGTTTAACCTGAAGTCTGTAAGGCGTTGTATATTGCATCATAATTGATCGAATTGGAGTAATTGAGTCTAATGTTGTGAGCTAAAGTATTTATCTAGGTCGTAGATTGTGTTGTGTTCTCAGAAGTTGAATAAAAGCTTAGGGTTATTTGTTAGTTGCAATTATGGAAGAGAACAATGGCATAAGGGTTGCATGTTTAGTGCGAAAGAGGTTGAAATATTGTGTTCAACTACTTGGTAAAGGTGTAAATTAACATCGTGTTGTAAGAGATTTACGTGTCAAAACAGAAGACTCAAGAAAATAAAGAAGAATAATAGAAGAATTGCAGCAAAGTATTTTGTATTAGTATATGGAAATATTCTAGCAGCAGAGTATTTTGTATTAGTATATGGAATGATTCTAGTTGTAGTAAGGGAGCCCATAAATCATGAAGATGATAAAGACCAAGTTGAAGATGATCGGAGTTGCATGGATATAGAATCACCCCCACACTTCAGTGGTAGGAATTTTGAATCTTGGTTTTCTAGAATGGAACCATTCCTAACACCTTATACAACTTAACGAGAAATTTATACTCAAAACTAGAAATCTTTCCATAAAAGCTTATATTTTTTGTATTAAAAACATAAAAATAATCCTGAATCCAAAAGTGTTGCTACAAGTAGGACCATTTTTTTTAGTCCTAAAATTATGACTTTTTAGAAATCTTACTGGTGTCAATGCAATCAAAACCCTAAATAAACCTCTGAATCCAAAAGTGTTGCTACCATTAGCACTCTTTTTTTCTGGAACTCATATTATGAATTTTTGAAAACCCTATCTTGTGTCACTGCGATCAAAACCCAAAATCAACCCTTGAATCGAAAAGCGGTGCTACAGGGGGAAACCATTTCTTCAATTGGGTTACAATTTCATTCATTTAGAAATCATGAATGACTTAAATTTTTTTTCTTTTAAATAATTAAAAAAAATAAAATTAACTCAATTAAAATTTAAAAATAAAATATCTAAAACATAAAAAAATTAAATGAATTCTAAAAACATATTTATAAAAAAAATAAAAGGCATTAAAAAAGTATAAAATGTCAATAAATTAAAAACACACACATAAATACTAAAAACAAGAGCCACGAGGTGGCAATGTCCCCGACGTTGCCGCCTATATCTGAGAAGAACAAAGAGTTATTTGCACAAAGTAGTGAACAATTGATAGAAGTCAACATCAACAATAGTATATATTATAAATTGTAAACACTATACAATAGTATAAATTAATTTCAACAAGAATCTTAAATTCCACATAAATCCATCCCAAATCCAAATTGTATTTATTAAGACATTCATTTTTAATTCTATTTTGATAATCATAAATTGTAAAACTCAACTACTCATAATACAATTACACAGTTTAACAACACAATTACACACAGTTTTACAACATTTGTAAAAACCTTAATCTAATATATATTTTTCTATAAAATGAATATAAAATAAGTTCCAAGTCTATAAGTAAATTAAGAAAAATGTAACCAAATGAAATGACTTTATGCTTGCTCCTTGTAATTTTAAAAAAAGTTTAGCATACAGGCTCTCAGAAAGAAATTCTTTCTATTACTCTTTTCATTTGCAAGGTGGAAAATTCGCGCAAAATATATCTATAAAACAAAAATTAACGTCACATATAAAACCTAGCGACTTACAGAAACTCAACCAATCAAATGTTCTGAGTTTTGGCCAATGATTTTATTTTTTAGCTTCCTTTAAAATTTCACGGTGTAATTAGAATTAGTTTTCGGGCAATATTTAAACTGCGGAACCAGGACTTTCATGAGAAAGGTAGTCTCTCTTCATATGGCCATGGCCTGCTATCCATCTAGCTTTACCTCTCTGGTTTTCCAGTTTTTCATGAGATTCTGTCACCTTTAAATACACACATTTTTAACCTATATATGTGAAAGGAAGGGACTACTTGCCAGAAAAGAATGGTAATTCTAAGCAAACAAAACATAAGAATCCACCAACACAATAGACAACCACAGGTAGTTAGAAATGTAATGCGCTTGGAACTATCATAACAAACAGTGTACGTGGTGACAAAGCTGGAGTTGCAGAGAGATAGAATTAGCTAGAGATGTGGCAGATAAGATAAAGCCGCCTAGAGAATGGAAAAAAAGAGACAGTCAACAAAGGGAAGGAAGCAGGAAGCCATCAGAAAGAGTTTTTAAGCTAGTTAGAATGGATAGCCACGTGGAAAAGATGGCCTACCAACCAACAGAAAAATGCCAACACATTAAAATTTAAACCCCATCCTAGTGGCTGAAAATTGAAACGCCTCAAAGGTGAAAATTGAAGAAGCAGGCCAAAGACTAGATTCTTGGATCTGCCTTTGCTAGGCTGAATCAAACTCCAATTACTAATTACTAACTGTAGATTGTTAAAATTTGAAACTCGAGGAGAATATAGCTTTGGGGATACCGTAGCTTTTGCAGAGGGCCATCACCTACCCATTAGCATCCCTACAACCTCAAAATACCATCGACTTCCCATTAACATCCCATAAAACTCAAAATTCAATCAATGTAGAGAATAGACGCAGTAATATCTGCCCCTCCTAACCAGGGACACACATTTTAATTAATAGGTATCTGCGATTCCTAGTCAGTCACAAAGCCTAAACCCTCCTTAAACCCTAGTAACACTGCAATAACTACGGTCTGAGTCCAAATTTAATTCAGTTTGGAATTGATATAAAGAGATTCAAATCTTCTTCTGCATGAACGAGCTAGCGAGGTTGTTTTCTTGGTTGCTATGAACAATAAATGAATGTTCAGAGAGCCATTGTGGGCTCTCTTGACATTCATGTTTCATGCCCATAAATCATTTTTAAATGGGTAATTATTGAAGTTCGAATGCATATTTTCATGGCAAGGAATGAATATAAATACATTAGAACCCAACAAACCCCCCTTATAAACCACAAATCCACACCCGCAAACAGCCGAGTTGAGCTCGTTGCTGCAATGCTTTTAAGTGTGTCTATGCATTCATGTATCCTACCAATGCCATAACAACATAAAAATTCAAAATTTCTAAAGACTTACCAGGAATTTAGCACCTAGAGATCTAGAGGGTCCTCTCCTTCACAATGTATTGAGAGCAACCTCTGGCCTGTGTCAGAGCACTGCAATAGTTGGGACTTTCAAAGATCTAGCCATTAAAGTTCACAGTGGCTTTGAATCTAGGAGCATGGTATGGCCCATACGATGACAAGTTGAAGTAGCTCATCTGCAAACTGATTCTTATACATAACTAACAAACGTTCAACAAAACCTAAATGATTAAAAACATAAAAAATCCCAAATGAAAAAATGGCATACCAAACTCCTAAATGAATAAATATCATAGCAAAATCCCACAATGGATAAAACTCAAATTGATAATACCATATATACCAAAATAGATTGAATTCCATAAAAACAAATGCCCAAGTGAAAAAATCCATTCATTCACTCTCCTGGAGTGATTTTCTAAAGCTCCAAGGCAGCAATCTCCCACCAAGCCTAACACAAAGACCATCAAAATAATCAGAAAGCCATAGCTGAAACACTCAAACACTTCTGCTAATCTTTATAGTGCTTTTCATGATGATTTATCCACCCAAGCTCTCATCATCACTCTCCCACGTTACAAATACCTTCTCCCACGTTACAAATACCTGCACTGGAGCGTGTGAAACAAAGAGAGAATGCCCTTTAAAATCTTTCTCTCTATATGCCTAATATTTTCTGATCAAATGCGATGGAGTGTCAAGAAGGCTCTCAAAGATTTCAGCATATATTTTCTGCAGCTACCAACAATTAAAGCATGGATTCAACAATGTTGTCGAGCTTTTTTTTTGAAAAGACATTAATGGTTTTTTTTAAAGAATCTAAAAGAAAAACTAAAAACTACATACATTGTATTTTTTTTTGAAAAGACATTTATGGTTTTTATTAAAGAATCTAAAAGAAAAACTAAAAACTACATACATTGTATTTTGTATCAATACATCGGATCACATCATATATGGTGAGCCATTGTAATTCATATGTAAAATGGCTAGACCATAAGCTGAAGAATTTAAGAGCTTAATAACCAACTGAACACAAAACAAAATGCCAGGCAAATTAAACCTATCAATTCAAAGCTATAAAATAAATCCTTAATACATTACCTGAAATATTGTTGTGGCTGAGATCTAATTCAATCAAGACTGAAAAATCTCTTGCCAAAAGTGTAAATGGTATGAAGCCAAAAAATTGGTTATTGCTCAAACGCAAAACCTCAAGGCCATAAACAAAATGAAAAGCTGGAAGTTGTCATGTCAAGTGATTACTGCTTATATCCAGAACCTTCAGGCTGTCAAACAAAGGTATGCTATCATCAAATAGCAGTGATCCAGTGAGTCTATTGTTGCTGAGATTCAAGTATTGAAGTGACCGAGTAAAGCTGGGTATAACTATCATTTTCCAAGGGAGTGATCCCGAAAGCATGTTGCAGCTCATGTCAACGTACTGTGCGATTGTTAGAAGCATCAAGGTAGGATCAATAGAAACAGAAAGTTTATTCTCATGAAAATCTAAGCTTTTTAAATGTGGAAGCTGCTCCAAATCTGTTGGAAGTTCCCCACTGATTGTGTTTGATGACAAATTCAGATAGACTAAATGTTGCAAATTTGTCAAAGTACTTGGCACCCTTCCAGAAAAATAATTTCGGCTCAAATCTAGGTTCTGAAGAGCGCTCATCCCACCAATTGAATCAGGAATTGCTATAGCCAGTTTGTTGCCTGCAAACGACAAATTCTGAGCACTTTGCATGTCACCAATTTGAACTGGAATGGTCCCATGAAATAGGTTGTCTCAAAGATCAATATACTGAATGGACTGTAAGGTTCCCAACTCTGCAGACAACTTCCCTTTAAGATAATTATTAAAGAGATTTATATTTTGAAACGTTTTAAGGTTATTTAAAATCCCGAGTTGAATCTCTCCAGAAAGATTCAGATTGCTGAGGTCAATTCCAGTGACCATGCCATTGTTGCACACAATTCCATGCCATGATGATGGACAACCATTCCCATCCACTGATTCTTCATTCCACGAGTTAAGTACGTGGCCAAGGGGATCCTTCTGGATTCCTTTCTTGAATTCAAGAAGTGCCAATGCATCCTTAGAAAGCGTTTGGGCTGGAACAAATCCAAAGGACAGAGCAAGAGTTTCTATTGCCAACAGTGTAACAAACTTCATTTTACTTTTTTCCCCGTATACCAAAGGCATATTTACTTCTACAACCCTGCAATATGAGCTTCCCCTTTAAGCAATGACCAATTCAAACTAATGAAGTTCTTATGTTCATCCTTGCCAAATAATCCATTGGATGCTTTAGAGTAATGCTAATCAGTACTGTGGACTATGCACCACATACATTAAGGTATTCTGGCCACAACAATTCACTAAATATTTCAACGCAACTTAGCCAGTTTGCAGCAATTATTCTAAGGTATGCTAGCTAGGCCTCCATGTAAACTGGCTAGAACATTGTCATAGTCAAACTCTCAATATACACCCACAAGAACATTATCCGATCCAAACACTCAGTTTACATGCACCAGAACATCATCCAAGCCAAACGCTCATTGCAAACACCCAGGATAAACACTCGGTATAAAACCCAGACTCCGAATATCAAGATATCTAGAAACCGCAACGAACTGAATGCACTAATCCAGATCCATCCTAACCCCAGATCTGTTATGCCCTGAGATGTATCAAAAAAGTTGATGTGCCAATATCAACCTTTTTGAACGATTGAGTAAGCACATTATCTATGAAGGTAACAAGGGAAATAGCAGGTGACTTACAAAAATTGATTAGCAACCACCCTCTTGAGTATTTCAAAAGTGTGAAATTCTTTGAAGCTTTGATGGGCGTTTCCTTGTGTTTCTTCAGCTGCAATTGCGTTGGCCAAAGAATAAGCCTTAGCCCCTTCCATGGCACATCCATACACAAAGTAAAGGCTTGTCTAGGCGCCCAAAGTGAAAACCTTTCCTGAAAACCTTGAATAAAGCTCATTTCAGACACATATTTGCAGTATATCTCGCTAAAATTAAAAAAAATAGTTCTGTCTTCCTCGAAATTCCACTATTTCTCCAGCTTACCTTGGCCATGCAAATCTTTCGGCCCTCGTAGCTCATCAAATCGCGAGTATAACTCGCAACAAAACTCCGTAGATGACAAGTAACTGCTTTGAAGCCTTAAATATCTCGTTTATAGTACATGTCCCGAACTTGAAACTCGCTCTATACTCTTCAACATTCCCTTGTTTCCACAGCGTACCTTGACAATGCAAAACTTATGCAAAACTTTCAGATGACTAAAATATCACTTGCAACTAGCTCTGTAGCTTATAAGTGTAGACTGCAGCAAAACTCTTTAGCTTAAAATTTTGAACCTTCAAAGAAAACTCTTTAAGATGTATGTCCTAAGATTTTAAATGTCTTTATTTTCTTCAAAGTTTCTCCATTTCCAGATGCAGATCTTTTAAATGATCAAATATAGAATCTCACTTACAACACAGCTCTGCATGCTATGAATATCTGACTTCAACTTGCAACACATCTCTCTAGAATAAAAATAACCACTTTGAAGCCTTCAAATAAAACTCATTTACACTGCACGTTCTGAAAACCAAACCAACTCCAAACTCTTCAAACTTCCTCTATTCCAACAGATTCCCCTGATAATGAAAATCTTTTAGATGATGAAAATCACAATCCCTAGAGCTTAATATTCTTACTCTTACTCATCCCTAGGTCAATGTTCAATACTCTTACTCTTATGATGAGACATTAGAATAATCATTACGCATCAAATTTTTAAGCAATATCAGAGAAAGATATGAAAGATAGCGATGGGAAGCTCTTAGAACCACACGCTTGGAACCTTGAACCCCACCTAATCTAACACTCTCAAGGAGCCATAGGTGTTGGTTGCATGCGTTGGATCCTTAATCGGCTAGGAAGGTTCCCAAGTGGGTTGCATGCACTGGATCCGTCGAACCTCACCTAACCTCATACTCTCAAGGAGCCACATGTGTTCCTCACACTGGTTGCATGCACTGGATCCCTCATCGGCTAAGAAGTTCCCTTCTTAAAGTTAATTGTTTCATTAAAGATTTTATACCACCCAAATGAATTTGAATTTTAGCATAAGCTAAACATACACTTTCCAAAATGTGATATGATTTATGGTGAATGTGAAGTAAAAAACAACTTAAGAGGGCACCCATTAACAATCTTATCAATTCAAGCTGTAAATAGATTGACTTGTCATTCTCTATTTTTATATTCAAATTTCAGAATAGAGAATTCGAATTACATTAAATGTCACTAAGTTAGATTTGCGATGAAACACATTAGATTTAACTTAATCCACAATAGCTTTATTAACATCGAGGAGATGAAATCTATTGAATTTCAATCTATGATGATGAATTTTAAACCTGCAAACCTATTAAAAACACTCTTATTTGATACGAATACCAATGAGATGAATGACACAATAAACCTATGAAAAACATTAATTGCCATGGCTATCTGCGTGCTATGTGGACCATGGTTGTCTAATCTGTCTAATCGTGGAAATCTGGAATATTAATTGTCAGATTTATCATAAATGAGGTATAATATTGTTGATATCAGCTACGCCGCCGGGTCTTGGGGCACAAGAACCCATGGCAACGTCATCTCCACCAAACCAATAATAATCTAAAAAAATAGACATTTAAAAATTTAAAAAATTAAAAAAAATTAAATAATACACAACCTTAATCTAAATTACATGTTTTTATTAAAGTTACTACAAATTACTCTAAATAATAACCGTAATCAATTCATATATATCCCCTTGTTGGAGACATAATAAATAAAATGGAAACGGTTCGAAAAATAATTAAATGGAAAAAAGAGAAAAAATTAAAAAAACATTAAATAATTTAAAAAAAATAAGAAACAAAAATTTAAAAAACTAAAATATAAAAAAAAAACATTCAAGAATTACAAATTAAAGTAAAAAAGAAGATGAATTTTTTTTTAAGAAAAACACACAACATTAAAAAAAAATACCACATATTAAAATAAATTTAAAAAAAAACCAACAATTTTTAAAAAAGATAAACACGAGAAAAATTAAATATTTAAAACAATATAAATTTAAAAAAAATAAAAATAAATTAAGAAATATATAACTCTTCCCTCCCTCCATATCCCATGCCCCAACTCCGTCCTCTCCTATTCTCCCTCCATCCCCTTTGCCCCATCCCACAACTCCCTATCCTTGCGCTACCCTAACATCCCTTATCAACCCCTTTGCACATGACCCTCCCCTTGGTTAGCCCTGTATCCCTTGTTGCCACTATCCCCTTGCCCCCCCCCTTAGCAACCACTCAATTCAAAAATCAATTCATCGCTTGGGGGTGGGGAGGGGAAGTCGAGTCACCATTGAGCAATGGGGAAAGGAAGGTGGGGGGAGGGGTAAGAGTGCACCAAAGTGGGGCAAGGGGTGAACGAGGATTATGGGATGGTTTGGGGGGTTGTTGGATGGTGTGGAGACAAGAAGTTAAGGCAAAGACTTAGTTAGGGAGGGGAATCTAGGGAAGCGACTGAGCTCTTGAATTGAGTCATCAGCCTAACATCATCTCTCCTCCAACTCTCCACATGCCTCCACCCTCCCCCCCTCCCCTCTCCTCTAGTCCTCCCCTCCCCTTTTCGTCAACTCGATTCTAAAATCGAGTCGATCACTGCTGGGGCTAGAGGTCGGAAGGGCAATTAGAGGGAGGAGGAAGAAACAAGTAAGGAAGATGATAAGGGGGACAAAGGAGTGGGGGGTTGTGGGAGGGGATAAAGGGGAGACAAGGAGGATGGAAGAGGATAGAGGGTAGGACAAGTATGGAGGAGGGATGTAAAAGGGGGTGGGATTGATCAGAGAGGAGGGAGGTTGGATGCGAGGGAGAGAGGGAGGAATGGGTTTTAGATTTTTTTTAAAATTTTTAACTTTTAAAGTTAATTTCTTTAATTTAAAATGATTTCAGTATTTAATATTTCTTAATGTTTTAAATATTTATTTTTATAATGTTTTAGATATTTAATTTTTATTAATGGTTTTTTAATTGTCTTTTAATTTTATTTTAATTTTTTTTTTAATATGTTGTATTTTTTAATTTTTTCTTTTTAAAAAAATGTTTTTTATTTTTATTTTTCTTTCCTTTTTCTTTCTTAAAAATATGTTTTTTATTTTTAATTTTTATTTTTAATTATTTAAATTTTATTTTTAATATTCGTTATTTAAAAAAATCTTGCCTTTTAATTTTGTTTTAGTATTTATATTTTTTTTAATTTAAAATTTATTGAAAAATAAGGGACATTTTTTATTTTTTTAATATCTTTTTCATCCTTTTTGTCAAATTTATTTCCTGAATTCATTTAATTTTTAAATTTTCATATATATATATATTCTTTTTTAATTTAATTTCAGCTATCTTTCTTTGGGTAATTATTTAGAATAAAAAAATTACACCATGCATGGTTTCCAAATGAATGAAATTATATCTGGAGGAAGGAAAGGAGTGCCAATGATAACACCTCTTTTGATTTAAGGGTTTATTTTGTGTTTTGATTGCGCCGACACTAAATAAGGTTTCCAAAAAGTCAGATTTTTATCCTCAAAAAAATGGTGCTATCGATAGCACCAGTTTGAATTCAGGGGTTTGTTTAGGGTTGTAATTGCTCCAGAAAAAGAATGGTGTTATTACTAGAACCAGTTTTTGATTTTGGGTAAAAAAAATTACAAGCAATTAAAAAAAGAACTCTCAAGAGTTCTCATCAAGTTGTATAATATATTTCCTTCATCATGAAGGTTTATAGAATTTTGTTTTGAATAGATATGATTATTCATTAACCCCATGATGAGGGAAGGAAGTCCTCAACTCTATATTTCATCAAGCAAGATCTAGATGACAGTACTATGTTTGTAGTGGTAGAAGCAAACACTACTAAAGGAGCATGGGAAATGTTGAAGATGGAGTTTGGTGTAAGGGGGAGTGATGTTGATCAATTGTTGGATATGTTATTGGTTGTAAAGAGTCTGTACAGAAGCTTGCAGTAAAAACAATAAACAACTAAGCCTATGGTAAATATGAAAAATCCCCAAGAAAATAAACATTATATTAAGATTCATTTTGATTATTGTTTAATTTGATGAAAATTGACTAGATCAAAATCTGCCAATGGTCCTTGAAGGACATATGTAATATGACAATATGGTTAAATAAAATTATGAATAAAGGAGGAAAACCATGTTAAATGAGGAAATTATGCATGCAAGAGTGGAGGACAAGGAGTGTTTAAGCTCAAGGAAATTAAAGCAAGTGTCAGAAGTGCATTTATGGCACTAGACACACCCTAAAAATCACAAATTTTGATAGCTGCAAAAATTCTAAGAGGAATTGGTTTCTTGTGTAAAATACCTAGGAAAAACAAACTGCAAGAAGGAGGCATATGAGCGAGGCAGAATGCTGCTTATTATGCTGGAAAATGAATCCTTGTTTTCCAGGTACTCTGGTGTTAGGCAAGTTATTTCTCACTGATTGACATAGATTTCAAACAGAGGTTTACTGTCACCACTCTTGGCATGCATGATTGAGATCGAGGGTGATTAAGAGAAGAGAGAAGACTATTCCTAATATACAATTGGGTGGAATGTGGTTGTTGGTACCATATTCGGGATCACAAAATTTCAAGGTTCCATTAAAGTATTTCTGTGCATAGATTGCTTATTTTTCATCTCTTATATATGTATGCCAATGACATAAATTATCTATGTAGGATTATTAATTTCTTGATAAAATTGCAAATACCTTATATGAATAACAGATCTGATTTTGTTCAGATCGCAGTTAAGAATTGTATATATATTTTATAAACGGTAGAATTTGTATTGCTAGAAAAGAAACAATATTGATAATATACAAAGGTATTACTGTTATCCTCAAATACATTTCTGAATATGAAAATGTTCAAATAATACACCTCTAACTATTAATAATAATATTACAGGTGCATTAGTACAAAAATATCAAATGTTATTCTATAAAGTGTTTCCGGTTACAAAACATTTCATGAATATTTCGGTTACCTTTAAAAATCAAATCCAGTCTCTATAGCGCATCAATAGGTTTACTTACATACATGAGTAAATATTTCCCTATTACTTAAACAGCATTGTATAGCTCCTGATCACCAAAATTAAGGAATCTAGGTGGATTGACTTGTAGGGTAGATCTACGATCTACAAGGAGAGAAGTTCCATACTGGTTTAAGTTAAACCTTATTGTAGGCCATGAAATACTCAACCTGAGGAAGAGGAATACCCTTTTGGATATGTTTATCTTCTAGAGGATAGCCAAGGATATCAATCACATACAAATACGGGGAACATTATCTAGATCAGCATTCGACGGATATGGACTTACTTGAAAAATCCATGATACCTAAGACGTAATACTCTTTGTACCTTATTAAACCACAATGGATGATATGCCTTGTTTCAAAATGTATTAACTAAAAATAAAACCTTTGCAGCTAGTCCTACAGCCCCATAGGTTAAAAACCTTTAAAGCATAGTAAAATATATGTTGTATATAATTAAATAAACAAGGGCTAATAAATTACAGAGAAAACTACTGAGCAATGAATGACCAGTTTGTGCACCCTAATGCAGTTAAAAATAAAATCTCAGTTGGTTCAGAACCTCAATGCATCGGTATTTACTAGAAGTTAAAGAAAAATTAAATACGATATACAAAAGCTACAGTAATCCAAAATCAACGCCTGAGCTAAAGTTAAAATAGTTATAGTAATCAAACAAAATTAATCTAAATTTAATGATTGGGCCGGCAAATATACAGATTCAAATATGAAATATGTTAAGGCCAGTTCTATTGAAATTGAAACCATACATAAACAAGTGGAAATAAAATAACATAAAGTAATTCTTAACCACTAGCTAGTTTAAAGTAAATAAAGTTTAATATCTAGTACACACCCATTTATAATTCCATCGAGATAGAATTCATCTTCGGAATAGTTCGTTTTACTTTATATATTAAAAACTACAACACAGGTAGGGTTGGATAACCCTCCTTTTCCAAGAAAAAAATAACCCTCCTAACTAGAAGATATAGTCATCACGACTTCCTCTTTGGTTGAGACTTGAAGTCTCTTTAAAGTAAAATATATTGCAAGTGTAAGCATTTTCCCTACCATCCTTTAACAATGTTAAGAACCTGTTGAGGCTTGGAAAATCCCAAGAAAAATAGTAGGGATTCTCCCCAATAAGGATTCCCAATTAGCTTGTTATTTTTTGGTATGGAGAATTCGTCCGGTTTTCGGTATGACTACCGTAGGTCAAGTAACGGTTAAAGCTTCTTTTACTGGTTGTGGCCTAGTCCACCATTTAAGTGTATTTTTTAGTTTTATGTTTATGTATGATATGCAAGTGCCTAATTAAGTGCAATCGATAAAGATAACGAAGAGCTTCACAATGTGGTGTGTAGGTTCTTACCTCTCATCTTACCTCTTTCACTTCTAAATCATAAACAAAGAACAACTTATACTAATGCTAACTAATTCTATCTAACCTATCCCTAGGGAGCAATATTGTAATTAATGATGAGTAATGTACTATAAAACATGTATTTAGAATATTACAGATAGATGTTCATATTTAAAAATACATGAATATAAGTAGAAAGATAAATAAAGAGATAGCTCATTGTCACTTAAAACATTCATTACTCAAATATAATGTGGAAGCTTCACATAAAAAAAAAGGAAAACATTCATAACATGAAATAATTCGTAAGTTAGAAGGATCTCATAGTTCATAGAAAAAGCTGAAACATAAGTAGTTCACATTCAACCAATCTATGGCAAGCATTTGAGACTCCACAGTGCCTTCTCAAGAAGAAAATATATCTTCTTTATTATAAGAGGAAGTAGTTCTTCTTAGAATAACATTTTAGAAAGATAGCATGAAAAAAGCTCCCTTTCTACACCTATTTCACCTCTATTTATACAAACAGAAAACCCTTGAGTTGCCCCCTTAGCCTTTTGGGCTTCCCTTGACTCTTCCTTTACAAACATTTGTCTTCTAGTGCATGCACTTATAAAAAGGGTAAATACAAAATATTACATAATTTATCAATCATTTGAATAAGCCAACTAAGTGGGCCCAGCTAGATGATTTATGAATTTCTTCCAAATATTTGCATCTGTTACTATAGTCTCGAAACTAGAGGGCTCTAGGAATCTGATAGTGATCTCATGTTTAGGAACTTGAGATTTTATATTTTCCACTCTGGATGGAACCAAATGAAGTTGATCTTCCAATAAATGACTGCTCACTACTTCCTATGCTATTGTAGTTTTCAACACCTTCTCATCCAAACCTTTGACCAGATGGATACCTTGTTCATCCTCTTACCATCTTACTTGCAATTGCTTTAAAAATCCTTCATGATCAGGCAATTCTTCTAACCTTCTCTAAGCAGATTTTTGACAATGATTGTAAGTTATGAGAAATTTTCTGCAGAATTATGCACAAACACCTTTTGTCCTACAGACTGCCTTTACCAATTCATCTGCTCCTTTACTCCCGAATTCAATTAGTTCATACTCCAACTCCATTGTCTCTAACTCCTTGATGGGTGCATCAGCTGGAGGTTCCTTGGTCATTTCCAACCAAGTCAAACATCCTTGTAGAATTTCCCAGATATCCCGTGTCCTGTCTAAAATGTAAGAAGATGTACTCACAATTTATTTTAGCCTTGTCTCTACTTGCTGAAATTTCAACATATTCTCTACCATTTGAAGCTGCATATGATGAATTTTACTTCTAAGTGTGAGAGCATGCTTCTTCAGTGTCTCAATATATGTTTTCAGTTCATTAGTTGATTTTAATGAAACTTCTAGTGAAGCTTTCTGGGTATCCAATGCTACTACTTGTGTTTCATAATGCTTGGCTTTCCCCTCAACAGTAGTCTTTTGCATCTCTAGTTCTGCCACTTTATTTTCCAGAACTCCTTTCTCTTTCATCAATTCTTCAATTGATGATTTCACAATTTCTCGTTCTGCTTCTAAGCTCTGATATCTTTGCTGAAGTCTTTCAAACTCTGACAAGGTGGCCTCATATTTCCTTTTGGACTCTCTTTCAATATTGCTTGCGGATAATACCAAAACATCCTTGTTTGACTGTAAGGTTTGGCATTCTACCTTGGACTCCTCAATCTCACTAACCATGTCTTCGTACTTTATCTTTATACTTTGACTTTCATCTCTTTCCCTTTTCAGGGTTTCTTTCAATTGATTAATCTTCTTCTGAGATTGTTCCAAATCTGACATTATTTTATCAACATTGTCTTTAGTAGCTAGGGCTGTGGCTACACCAGCCATTGCCATCAATCTCAGATCTTTATCAGTACCATGAACCACTGTCTTTTCAATCATCATAACTCCCTTCTTTCGTCCAATGTTCACTTTCTTCTCCATTCTCCTGACCACTCTCTTTTTAGCTTTGTCGTAGAAAATGGTATTCAGATTAGGAACTTCATCTTCTTCCCTTTTAATAAAAGGGATTAATTCAATCCCTGATGCTGAAATTGGATTTTCTCCCACTATGCTACTGGATGGAACAGAGGGTTCTACTAGATCAGCATAATTCTATGTTTGCTCTTGATTTTCATAGTCATGCTCCTCTTGGTCCTTTTGTCATAACTCCTTAGCTGCCTTTTCTACTTGCTCCTTTTCTTTATCATCTGCTGCTAACCTTAAACTCTCATTTTCTTTCAGCTTTATTTGGGCTTCTTCTTCTTCTTTTCTCCTCGCAATTTCTTCTTCTTTTTCTCATTTCTCGGCTTCTTCTATTCTTTTCTTAGCCTCTTCCATTGCTTTTCTTTTGTCTTCTTCTTCTATTGCCAACCATTCTTCTGCTTCTCGGGCTAATCTATGTGCTTCCTCTTGTCTTTTCTTGGCAACTTCTTCTTCTTTCTTCTTCTATTTCTCAGCAACCTTTCCCTTTCCACCAACCGTAGTTATATTTTGTTAAAATCCCCTTCTCAAAGTTGTCATATTTCGAGCATTTCGGAAAACTTCTTCATCTTTATCCCAAAATTTTATGTACTTGAAATGTACCCCTGCTGTAGTACAATAATCAGCAACTTGTTTTGGGATTCATTTCTATGGAAACTCATCTCACCAAAATGAAAAATGTTCTAGTTCCTTCACAAATTTTGCCACACTCTTTACCTTCGAAAAACTTGTAAATACCTATATAAAATGGGACTAGAGGATACACATCCTTCTTTTGTTTGAATAGGAAGTTACCCACTACATCAATGTATAGTTGTCTTACTACCTCTTTATGAATGCCATAATTTGTAGCATACTTAGGCATAAGGGAAGGAGCCCTTGACCCACCAAACATCCTCAAATACAAGCCCTCCTCAGTCAAGTAATAATGTCCATTATATTGTACAACCTTCAAAGCCTCCACAGGAATACAATCACATTCAGTAAGGAAAATCAATCTATACAATGGCAAGACGAGATCCTCACAAATACTCTTGTAATGACTGCAATACTTGTGAGCCCATAATAATTGGTATGCAACATATACAGGAGACATGTCCTTATCGCATTGGCATTTCAGCACTGGGAATGGCTAGCTACATAAAATACAATCAATCAAAACTGATCCCATATAAAACTTTGTTTTGTTCTGCGAGACTCCTCCTAGTGCTGCACTTATGCAAGCAGGCAAACTCTTAGACACTATGTTTTCCCAATTGAATATGGTACCTTGAGTGGCTACAAAAAATATTACTAGTACCCAACCTATTTTGAAACTCTTTCCAGTTACTATCTTGAATATTATGTTTAACATTAAAGCTATCAACCTATCTAGAGTATGAAGGCCTGCTGTTTCATACTCCCCTAAAGGCATCGTATGAAAATTCTTTCCTGGGATCATCATCCTTTTGCCAGTTTCCACAACATCTAGATTAAGGTCTTTCCAACATCCTTCAGTCAAATAGCTCTGGGGTGTTGGCAACTTGTAATCCATGTCTACATAGGCTGGGATATAGGCAACATAACCTTGCCCTTTAGTGTTATCCAATATCATCCTTGTCACATCAGCCCTTGGAAGGATCCATCCTATTACCTTTGAACAATGGAAAAGCTCTAGTCATGTAGCCACCTTCATGATTGCTGATCTTTCGATATTAGCATAAATAGGTAAATCCTTGAATCCAGCCTATGGGACACTCTGATTTGAGATCATTCGATATATTTCTCCCCATTTATATTCAGGATCAATACTAGTGATTGATTTGGTGTCTTCATAGATAACCTCAACTCGGGTTATTATTTCTATCTCCATTCTTCATCTGTTGTTTGTTCCTTCTTTTTCTGTTTCTGAGGCATGTTGCTGTGTGGATGATGGCACTGTATTGATCATACAAATTATATTTAGGCTATTCACACATAAAAATATCAAACTATATACTGAAAGAAACACCGATGTTAACCAGAATATTACCAACTCATCATAATGCATGTTAAACAACTTTGCTTCTACCCAAACGAAAATGTGCTTTCTGTATATGAAGCTAAAAACCATGAAGCTTTCAAATCTAGTTCAGACACAAATTTACAAGTAAAAATTCCACTGGGAAAACCCTAGGTTTTCACTATGACCTTACATCTACAGGCATCACTACTAACGATGGGAACACCCTAAAAACACCGAACTGCTAACCCCTAAATTTTGTCTTTTCCCACAACAGAAAATGCCTCCCCTAGCATCCGATGAAAACCCAACCGCGCTTGACCGATGGTTGCGTACTTTCCCTAAAATGGTGAAGGAGATGAGGGAATGATGCAGACGGTGAAATGCTCATCTACACCCTGCCCTTTTTCTTCCAACAATTATCAGAAAACAAATCATGGTCGGCTGCAAATTAAAAGAACCAGGGATGTCAAGTGAAAGAAAATGACGACCATACTAAAACAACCAGGCTAAACCCTGTATAAAGAATACAGATATCATAGTCTTGAAATAACCCCTGTGGCACAAGAAAATGACCTAATCTTATCAATATGTGGATAAAAATTCTTAGCAACAGGATTGGAGACAAAAAATCCTACCTGAAAACTCCTGAGGATGACCTGGATGAGCACAACCTTCGTTGGTAAGCAATTTTCTCAGACACTAACAGCTCCTCAGCTCTAAGTGGTGACCAAAATGGTGGATAATGACCTTCTAAACAACCTTTATGGTATTTTTATTAGCTCGAACGTGGGTGAAAGGATAGGTTTCAGGAGGGAAAAATAGAAGCACCAAGTTGGGAATCAGAAACAAACTTATTAGTGGATGCAAAGCATCAGATGGATTCTGAGGAAAGGCCTGGGAGATCAGGTGGAAAATGCTGAAACAGTTGAAACAACCATCAATAGGCCAATCAACTAACAATTCATCAGTATCAGAGATGGCTATGGGAATGCATCGGATCAACTTCGAACTTCACATCCGCAACATCGTCCAAGCGAATCACTAGGTTCTCGGACCACTCCGCAAGAAAATAGCTGACACAGTAGAAGAAAAAATGACAAGGTTTCTACAGATATCATAAAAAGATAAATGATGGGAGACCCGGTGCATCAGAACGGATCTGGACTAAGCACCCAGAGCCTTCAGCAAACTCTTCCGATGCAATAGAAAAGAAGACATATGATACGTCAAAAACAGATCTCGGAATGCTCCCGATAGGGAACATCGACTGGCTAGACCACTGTGCACCTGATACATCGGAAATACTTTCAAGAGTGCATCCGACACAAGGAAAAAATATTTCAATTTTTTCAAACTTTTAAGTCAAAGGGAAAATTTTGGTGAAAATTTTAGATTTTCTAAGCCTTTTAAAAACTAAAAAGATAATGGGGCCCCTAAAAACCAATTTTTTTTTTTGCGGTGGAAGTTGCAGCTACAACAATTGGTGACTACCCGATGGACACAGATATCTGAATAACTGACTTTTCAAACAACAACTGCTTTAATGGTATTCTGTTAAATCATTTATATTAGATTTCCTTAAGATGTCTAGGATTTCTAGAATACAAGATTTATGAACTTTACAATATTGATTATGGTCCAAATGGAAAAGGGGAACCAAGCTTTCATAGTCTCGATACTCTTTTGAGGACAAGATATGAAGTTTATTTTACCTCTGCCTTTGGATAGCTTCCAACTTAGACACCACAGGATTGTAACAGATGGTGAACAAATATATTTATTTGTTCCTCATTCCCATGCCATTTTGCATTCTTTTGATACTTCTGGACTTTTGTTTTTTTGAGTCCTCCCTGATTGCTTTCTTTCTGAAATTTGGTTCAGTTTCTTCTATCCATAGTGTCTTTTTGTGTGAGAGATATTTTGATTTCAACCCACGGACAAAGAAGAAATTTCGAGCAATATTATTCAAACTGGTTTTGTTTAGTATGTCTTTTGATACATGTTTTCTTCGTGAGAGATTTTGACTCTTGTTATCCTTTTGGCTTTCATTTGTGGCATGGGATTATTTAAATGTAATACAACTGCTTACCCTGCTTCCTCTCCATGGGTCTTTTGTTGTTATCCTTCTAGGACATACCTTAGTGTGAAGTGAATGGAGCCTCAAAATAGTATTCTAGACTTTTCTGACCTTAGTTATTTTACAAGGATTAAACAAGACTTCAATGTGTTCATAATCTATTCATATAATTTGCTAATATTAAAGGATCCTTAATCATTATGTATGTACAAATAGAAAGCAGTATTCAGTCAAAGATTTTAGTTTATCCAGAACTATGATGAAATCCAAAACCAAAATTTGTACTGATTTATTGAAACATAAGGTAAAGCAAACCAAAATTTTTCAAGAAATCAAAAATTAAGCAAGTAAAATGTAAATCAAGAGAACTAATCTAAATAAATCAAAACAAAAACAACCAAACCATTTATTTATGTACAAAGAAAACTCAAAAAGAATTTAAGAAAAATATGGCTTGAGAACTAAACCATTTACTGGTAAGTTCTCTTCCCACCCCTGTAAATCTTGCAATTTGTAAGTTGAGGGGCCCAACTTTTCTGCAATCTAAAAAGGGCCTATCCATAATTGCTGAAACTTAGTGTGCTTTCCCTTCTCATAATGCGGGTGATCCCACTTAAGAACCAAATCACCTACTTCAAATTCCTTTTTCCTGGATTTGTGCTTATCAAACCATCTCGTCACCATTTAGTGTTGATGTTTAAACCTCTCTCTTGCTTTGGATCTAGACTCCTCTAACTTTAGCAGATTATGGATTCAGATTTGCAGAAATTCATTATCAGTTCCTCTAGAGTCTTGGGATAGTTTAGAGGATGGAAATAGAATATTTGGAGGGAGGATAGCTTCTTTCCCATATGCTAGACTATAGGGTGACACACCTAAGGAGTTCTTGGGTGTGACTCTATTGGCCCAAAGTGCGTTAGGAAAAGCTAGATGCCAACTCCTTTGATTTTCTATGACCGTTTTCTTCAAAATACCAACGAGGTTTTTATTTGTGGATTCAGCTAAACCATTTCCTTGTGGATAGTAGTTAGTAGAATAGTGTAACTTAATTCCTTTTTCATTTGCAAATGCAGTCAATTTAATAGATGAAAAATATGAAGCATTATAAAAAACCAGGGAAATTGGTACCCCAAACCTGGTCATAATATGGTCTTGCAAGAAGTCCATAACTGCATCTTTATTCACTTTTCGTGATGGAATGAATTCTACCCATCTGGTGAAATAGTCTGTTGCTGTCATGATGTACTTATGCTGTAATGAATAATTTGGATTGATCTCTCTAAGGATGTCAATCCGCCGTTGTTCAAATGGTTCTGAAATAATAACTAGTTTCAAAGGTCCTCCTACCTTTGCTTGTCTCCCATCGGTCCTTTCACAAGTATCACATTTCCTGACATGAGCGTGAGAATATTTAAACAAAGTCGGCTAGTAATACCCAGCTCTTAAAATCTTGTGTGCTATTGTATCTCTCAAGAAATGACCTCCAACAGGTCCATCATGTAGTTCTGCCACAACTTTATTTGCATCTTCACGTTCCAAGCATCTAAGAAAAACTCCCTCATAGTTTTTTCTAAATAGCACTCCATCAATAATCTAATATAAGGCTTATTTTATATGTAATGCTCTACTTTTTTGGGGATTCCAATGTTCCGAAAAATATCCTTCTTGAAGATAATGAATTAAATCTCTATACCAGGAGTCTGGAACTGTGAATAAAGGACATACATCCACCATGTGTAATTCAGCTTCATTATCCCAATTTTTATCCTCATTGTCTTGACCCTCAACCATTAATTTACAGAGCCCTTGTCCTTTAACTATCGTTGTTGGTTTGAATTCTAGATCATATTCTTGCAAGGCAATTACCCATTTACCTCTTCTTTCTCCCAACTCTTTCTGTACAAAAAGAGATCGTACTGCTGGGTGTGGAACTATTACTTTGGTATGACTCTTAAGTATATACGGTCTAAATTGCTTCACCGCTTTAAAAGCTGCATAGGATTTCTTATCAATTGCGGGATAGTTTAATTCATCCCCTTGCAGACTAGTGCTCATAAATGATATGGGGTACTCATCTTCCCCTTCTTCTTTCTGTGTAAGCACCGCTGCTAATGAATCGTCTGAAGCAAAAGTGTACAAGATAAAATCCTTTTCGAAGTTGGGACTTTTAAGTGACAGTGCATGAGCTATGGATGTACTCATCTTGTTAAATGCATCCTTCTCTGAATCAGTCCACTTGAATTGCACACTTTGCTTGACCATTTGTTGCAAAGGTTCGACTATTTGACCAAAGTCAGGCATAAACCTTCACACAAAATTGATTGTCCCCATAAAAGACTGCATACCATTTTTATTATGGGGTAAAGAGATTTGTTATATTTCTTTAATTCTATCGAGGTCTGTTGAAATCCCCTTTTTCAAAATAACATGACCCAATAGCTTTCCTTTGGTAACAACGAACACACATTTCTTAGGATTTAAAGAAATGCCATATTTTTTACAACGTTTGAAAATCTATTTCAAATGAAACGCACGTTCTTCTCTCTTCTTAGAAAATATCGTAACATCATCTAAATAGATCACAACACTCTAGCTAATCAGACTGTGAAAATCTATATCCATATCCCTTTGGAAAGTTTCTCTAGCGTTAATGAGTCCAAAGGGAATTCTTCTATATGCAAAAGTCCCCCACTTGGTTCTGAAGGTGGTCTTGAGTTTGTCTTCTTCTACTACTAGCACTTGGTTATAGCATGAGAATCCATATAATAGAGAAAACATATCTAAACCCAAGACCATTTGTAGTATTTATTCCATGGGTGGGACAGGGTAATTGTCTTTATCCGACGCACAGTTTAGATTCCTAAAATAAACACAAATTCTGATCTCTCCATACTTTTTCTGTACTGGTACCAAGTTTAAGACCCATTCTGAATGTCTAACTTTGAATATGATCTTAGCATGAAGAAGATTTTTCACCTCACTTTGAATTAGGGGTTCTAGTTTGGGATGCATCTTTCTTAGAGGCTACTTATAAGGTTTGACTCCAACTTTGATTGGAATAACATGCTGTATAATTTTGGTGTCATAAATTTTGAGGTCTTCATATGTCTAGGAAAATACATCTTTGTATTGTCTGAATAAAATGATGAATTTGCTCCTCTTTTCTGGTGAACAACACTTCCCCAAATTCACATATTTGGGTTCAGCCTCTGACCCAAGATTTATCAGCTCATATTGCAAAGATGAACTGTGTGTCTTGACATTTGTTGGTTTTCTAAATTTGTTGTCTAGATCAAACATCTATTCCAAAGTTTTGAATCCTTTAGGAATAAAGTTTCCATTCTGGAGGTTTGATTGATGTTCTCCATCATCTATTATGGCTCCCTTGAAGGTTTCACCATTCATTAGACATTCCAAAATTTGTTGATTATCATCAAACACCCTCATATTTGGGATATTGTCTGGAACATAAGGCCTGAAAAGAAATTCAATCGAACATCTGTTATTCGTAGGTACCAGCCTTGCAAGTGAAGTAGATAACAAATCAACTACTGCATTTTTTACTCTAGGAATTGAAAAGATATTGAATGCATCAAAATTTGTTAATAAATTCCATACTTCATTTTGATAGGCCTTCAAATGTGGTGATATGCAATGAATTTTGTTTCAAACTTGTTTAACAATGATTTTGGAATCTTCGTACACTTTAAGATTCTTTACTTTTAATTCCATTTCTTTTTTTAGTCCCTGTACTAATGCTTTGTATTCAACTGTGTTATTTGTACATTCAAATTCTAATCTACATGAAAGAAAATATTTATTTTTCTCTAGATCGATCAAGACACAGGAAGCTCCTGATCCTTCCATGGTTTTGGAACCTTCAAAATAAAGAATCCAAAAACTTTCTACTCCTACTCAATTTGAACTACTAATTACATCTAAGACTAACTCTACTATATCACAGACTAACTCTACTATAACACAATCAATCTTATTAGCCTGTGAAAACTAAAGGAGATCGGGCTGGATATCTAATATGTTACTGGCTTCTTTAGCTTGGTAATTCCCTGGTTGTAGCTCAAGAAAAACATTTCCCAACACATAATTTACCGGTTCATTGTTGCCTTCCAACTGAGTTATGTTGTGATTCATCTAAGGTTCCCTTAACACCTTTATTTGATTCTTCCAACCTTTATAAGGTAACCACACATGTGACCAATCCGATGGAAAATATCCTTCCAATTTTTCTTCCCAATCCCGGCTTAAAACCAAACCATAGGCATTGAGGATATCTACTACAACAATGTCTATATATTGGCAAACCCTCTCATCTACTGATAAACAGATCAATACATCTTTCATTTCTCCTATCACTTTCATTGCAGTCCTATCCAATTGGATAACTTGTCCCGTAGTTGGCTTAGGTTAACCATTTATTTGCCTGCAAACTGAAAGTGGCATGACATTTACTGATGCTCTAGATTCCACCAAAATATTATGCACGTTGTAACTAAAAATTTCAAAAGTAAGTAGGAATGTTGAAGTTCTGTATTTAAAATGTCATCCTATACTTGCCTCACCAATCGCTTCATCTGCCCGATTATCATTCTGAGATTCCATCATAGGTGTCTCAAGTGATTTCAACAACTTTTCTTTTTGTTGGGGAAGATTACACATTTCAAACAACTTAGATGTTTGCTTTAGTATTTTTAATGTCTTCTACAATGTCATATCCCATTTCATGTTCATTGGCATTCTTCTTGACATTCTCAACTTTGTTTTCTGTAGACATCACACGTATATTGACTGTCTTAGGATTCTGGCTTATGATGACAAACTCTGGTATATTAAATTTTTGAGAATTATTTTTTATCTTTCTCATGTTATCCTGAAGTTTCTTAATCTTGGGCAGTATCATGTTATCTTCTTTCAATGAGCTATGACTACTTGTTGTAACATTTGTTTCTGGTATTTCTTCTTCATCAATGATATCTTCATCCTCTATATCAAACATGGAAACACAATCCCATAAGACCAAAGTGTCTTCTTCTTGGGTCTTTGTTGGTTCATGACCCTTCTCTTTTTCATCCACAGTTTCTGTCAACTTGGAATCTAGTAGTTGGTTCATCACTAAAGTCATACAATTTATCCATTATGGGAATTTTTTCTCAGAGTGAGGCTACTGATGGAATGTACAGAAATTGTCCATTCCCACATCTGTCAACTTCATAGCCGAGGGACTATGTGAGGGAGGCTTGGGTTGACCATTATCATCTCTCTTTTTATAATAAGGTTTGTATTGTTTATTGGCCTCCTTCTCCTTTTCTAGAACAATTACTTTATTTTACAATTACTTCATCATTTTTACCACACCATCTAACTCCTGTGACTGCTAATATTAAGGATTAGTTAACAATAGAGGCTTTTTGTTCCCATAATCTTTATCTTCTGACTGTACATGATACTGGTCTATACTCTCCATTTCAGCCTCCACGTTCTTAGCTTCTTCATAAGTGTCTACTAAGGCAGGACAAACTGATCTTTTGACAAACATGTCCAGATCAGGCCCAAGAGCTGAGGTGTAATACTCAATTAAGGCATGCTCAATCGATTTGCCAGTTGCATCAAAGTTATTCATGTAGGCAGCAAACCTCTGAGTGAAGTTATGCACCCTTTCTTTCTTCTCTTTCTTTAGGGAAATAAACCCTTTCATTAGAGCAACATGGGTTTTCTGGATTCCATATTTGTTTCTATACAATCTCTCAAAGGTATTCCAATTTGTGATTGAATTTTCCTGCAGGGAAAAATACCATGAGGCTGCTTTTCCCTTTAGAGTGTGAGGGAACAATCTGCAGATGATGTCTTCATGCTCTGCTGCTTGTAAGCCTAATAAATCTAGACAAAAACTTTGTAAATGATCATCCACAAGAATTCCTTCATTTAGTTCAAACTTGGGTAATGCCTTATCAAAGTTCTGAGGAATAGCATGTAATGGAGGAGTAAGATTTAGAGGAGATCTGGCCCTCCAAGCAGGTGGTGGAGGTGGCTTATTTGCATTCACATTGGCCATGATTCTGAGTAGAGATGGAGGAGGAGACTAGACAGGGGTTTGAAAAGGAGCACAGTGAGGGGAATCTGGTCCCAACTGATTCATAGGTTGGACAAGTTCTTGCAAGGATATTTCTACCAGTTATTTAAGTTCTTCCACTAATACTGAATCTTCTAGGTAAGGACAGTCCTTCTTACGAAAGTCTCTTCTAGGTAAATCAGGAATAATGGGTAACCCTCCAATCTTCTTTGCATATTCCCTGGTAATTATCCTTAAATCATCCACCACCTCATTATCAATGGGATAGAGATACCCTGTGACTTTTTCTTCAGGAGTAGGTTTTTCAGGGAAACAGGTTTCAAAACTGTCACCGGTGGAGTGATCTCGAGAAAACGAATTTCCTCAGCCAGCCATGCATTGGAGGCCCTCCTTCTAGCACCAAAACTGTTGAGGCCTGGAAAACCCTAGGAACAATAGTAGGTATTCTCCCCAATAAGCGTTTCCAAAGAGCTCGTTATTGTTTGGTATGGGGAATACAATTGATTTGCGGTCCAGCTATCGTAGGTCAAGTAATGGTTAAATATTGTTTTATCGGTTGTGTCCCGATCCACTGTTTAAGTGTATTTTTTAGTTTTATGTTTATGTATGATATGCAAGTGCCTAATTAAGTGCAATCGATAAACATAACAAATATCTTCATAGTGTGATGCGCAGGTTCTTATGTCTCGTCTTACCTATTTCGCTTCTAAATCATAAACAAAGAACAACTTATACTAACGCTAACTGATTCTATCTAACCTATCCCTAGGGAGCAATACTGTAATTAATTATGAGTGATGTGCAGCAAAACATGCATTTAGAATATTACAGATAGTTGTTCATATTTCAGAATACATGAATACAAGTAGAAAGATAAACAAAGAGATAGACCATTGTCATTTAAAACATTCATTACTCAAATATATTGTGGAAGTTTCATAGAAATAAACAGGAAAATATTCATAACATGAAATAATTTGTAAGTTAGAACGGTCTCAGAGTTCATAGAAAAAGTTGAAACAGAAGTAGTTCACATTCAACCAATCTATGGCAAGCATTTGAGACTCCACAGTGCCTTCTCTAGTAGAAAATATATCTTCTTTATTATAAGAGGAAGTAGTTATTCTTACAATAACATTTCAGAAAAATAACATGAAAAAAGGTCCCTTTCTACACCTATTTCACCTCTTTTTATACAAACAGAAAACCCTTGAGTTAGCCCCTTAGCCTTTTGGGCTTCCCTTGACTCTTCCTTTACAAAAAAATTGTCTTCTAGTCCATGCACATAGAAAAAGGATAAATACAAAATATTACATAATTTATCAATCATTTGAAAAAGCCAACTAAGTGGGCCCAACCAGATAATTTATGAATTTCTTCCAAATATTTACATATGTTTCTATAGTCTCGAAACAAGAGGGCTCCAGGAATCTGATAGTGATCTCATGTTTAGCAACTTGAGATTTTATATTTGCCACTCTAGCTGGAATCAAACGAAGTTGATCTTCCAATAAATGACTACTCACTGTTGTCTGTGCTATTGCAGTTTTCAGCACCTTCTCATCCAAACCTTTGACCATCTGGATACCTTGTTCATCCTCTTGCCATATTACCTACAATTGCTTCCAAAATCCTTCATGATCATGCAATTCTTCTAACATTCTCTTAGCATATGTCTGACAACAATTGTAAGTTATGAGAACTTTTCTGCATAATTCTACACAAACACCTTTTGTCCTCTGGACTTCCTTTACCAATTCATCCGTTGCTTTACTCCCGAATTCAATTAGTTCATCTTCTAGCTTCACTATCTCTAATTCCTTGATGGGTGCATCAGCTGGAGGTTCCTTGGTTGTTTCCAACCAAGTCAAACCTCCTTGTAGAATTTCCAGGATATCCTAGGTCCTATCTAAAAAGTAAGAAGCTGTACTCACAATTTATTCCATCCTTGTCTCTACTTGCTGAACTTTCAACATCTACTCTGCCATTTGAAGCTGCATCTGATGAATTTTACTTCTAAGTGTGAGAGCATGCTTCTTTAATGGCTCAATATTTGTTTTCTGTTCATTAGTTGCTTTTAGTGAAATTTCTAGTGAAACTTTATGTGTCTCCAATGCTACTACTTGAGTTTCATAATACTTGGATTTCCACTCAGCAGTAGTCTTTTGCATCTCTAGTTTTGCCACTTTATTTTCCAGACCTCCTTTCTCTTTACTCAATTCTTCAATTGATGATTTAAAACTGTCTCGTTCTACTTCTAATATATGAATATATTTGTTGAAGTCTTTCAAACTCTGACAAGGTGGCCTCATATTTTGTTTTGGACTCTCTTTCAATATTGCTTGTGGATAATACCAAAGCATCCTTGTCTGACTGTAAGGTTTGGAATTTTGCATTGGACTCCTTGATATCACTAAGCACGTCTTCATACTTTCTCTTTAGACTTTGACTTTCATATCTTTCCCTTTTCAGGGTTTCTTTTAATTGAGTAATCTTTTTCTGAGATTGTTCCAAATCTATAATTATTTTATCAACATTGTCTTCAATAGCTAGGGTTGTGGCTACACCATCCCTTTCCATTAATCTCGGATCTTTATTAGTACCATGAACCACTATCTTTTCAGTCACCATAACTCCCTTTTTTCCTCCAGTGTTCACTTTATTCTTCGTTCTCCTGACAATTCTCTTTTTATCTTTGTCATAGAAAATAGTATTCATATCAGGAACTTCATCTTATTCCATTAGAATAAAAGGGATTAATTCAATCCCCAACGCTGAAATTGGATTCCCCCCCCCATTCTATTGGATGGAACAGAGGGTTCTACTAGATCAGCATAAGACTATGTTTGCTCTTGATTTGCATAGTCATGCTCCTCTTGGTCCTTTTGTCGTAACTCCTCAGCTGCCTTTTCTACCTGCTCCTTTTCTTTATCAGTTGCTTTTAACCTTAACCTCTCATTTTCTTTCAGCTTTCTTTGGGCTTCTTCTTCTTCTTTTCTCCTCGCAATTTCTTCTTCTTCTGCTCTTTTATCAGCTTCTTCTGTTCTTTTCTTGCCCTCTTCCATTGGTTTTCTTTTTTCTTCTTCTTCTGTTGCCAACCATTCTTCTGCTTCTTGGGCTAATCTGTGTGCTTCCGCTTGTCTTTTCTTGGAAGCCTCTTCTTCTTTCTTCTTCTGTTTCTCAGCAACCTTTCCCTTTCCACAAACTATAGTTATATTTTGTTTAAAACTCCTTCTCAAAGATATCGTATTTCGAGCATTTCAGAAAACTTCTTCATCTTTATCCCAAAATTTTGGGTACTCGAGATGCACCCCTGCTGGACTACAATAATTAGTAACCTTGTTTTCGTATTCATTTCTATGGAAACTCATCTCACCAAAATGAAAATTTTCTAGTTCCTTTACGAATTCTACCGCACTCTTTACCTTGGAAAACTTGTAACTCTCTATATAGAATTGGACTGAAGGATACACATCCTTCTTTTGTTCAAATAGGAAGTTACCCACTCCATCAATGTATAGCTGTCTTACTACCTCTTTATGAATGAGATAATCTGTAGCATACTTAGGCATAAGGAAAGGAGCCCTCGACCCACCATGGCATCCTCAAATACAAGCCCTCCTCAGTCAAGTAATAATGTCCATTATCTTGTACAACCTTCAAATCCTCCTTGGAAATACAATCACATTTAGTAAGGAAAATCAATCTATACAATGGCATGATGAGATCCTCACAAATATTCTTGTAATAACTGTAATACTTGTGAGCCCACAACAATTGGTATGCAACATATATGGGAGACCTGTCCTTATCCCATTGGTATTTCAGCGTTGGGAATGGCTACGTACTTAAAATACAATCAATCAAAATTGAGCCCATATAAAACTCTTTTTTATTCTGTGAGACTCCTCCAAGTGCTGCACTTATGCAGCAATACAGACTGTTAGACACTATGTTTTCCCAATTGAATATGGTACCTTCAGTGGCTACAAAAAACATTACTGGTAGCCAACCTATTTTAAAATTATTGTCGTTTTCTCTCCTGAATATCCTATTTAACATCAAACCTATCAACCTGTATGGAGTATGAAGGCTTGCTGTTTCATACTCCCCTAAAGGCCTCATACGAAAACTCTTTCCTGGGATCATCATCCTTTTAACGGTTTCCAAAACATCTAGATTAAGGTCTTTTAACCATCCTTCAGTGAAATAGCTCTAAAGTGTTAGCAACATGTAAGCCATGGCTATATAGGTTGTGATATAGGCATCCTAACCTTTCCCTTTAGTGTTAACCAATATCATCCTTGTCACATCATCCCTGGGAAGGATCCATCCTATTACCTCTAAACAAGGGAAAATATTTGGTCGTGTAGCCACCTTCATGATTGTTGATCTTTCGATATTAGCATAAATATGTAAATCCTTGAATCCAGCCTCTGGGACACTCTGATTTGAGATCATTCGGTATATTTCTCCCCATTTATATTTAGGATCAATACCAGTGATGGCTTTGGTGTCTTCATAGATAACTTTGACTCGGGTTATTATTTCTATCTCAGGTTCCTCATCTGTTGTTTGTGGCTTCTTTTTCTGTTTCCAAGGCATGTTGATGTGTGCATGATGGGCCTGTATTGATCATATAAATTAGATTTAGTCTATTCACACATAGAAATACCAAACTATATACTGAAAGCAACAATAATGTTAACCATAATATTACCAACTCATCATAATGCATGTTAAACAACTTTGCTTCTACCCAAACCAAAATGTGCTTTCTGCATATGAACCTAAAAACCATGAATCTTTCAAAGCTAGTTCAAACAAAAATTTACAAGAAAAACTTCCACTGGGAAAACTCTAGGTTTTCACTATGACCTTACATCTATAGGAATCACTACTAACGACGGGAACACCCTGAAAACATTGTACTGTTAACCCCTAAATTTGGTCTTTTCCCACAACAAAAAATCCCTCCCCTGGCATCTCATGAAAAGCTAACCACGCTTGACTGATGGCTGTGTACTTTCCCTAAAATGGTGAAGGAGATGAGGGAGCAGTGCAGACGGTGAAACGCTTGTCTACACCCTGCCCTCTTTCTTCCAACAATTGTCAGAAAACAAATCATGGATGACTGCAAATTAAAAGAACCAGGGCTGGCACGTGAAAGAAAAGAACCACCATACTAAAATGACCAGGGTAAAACCTATATAAATAATATAAATACCGTATTCTTGAAATAACTCCCGTGGCACGAGTAAATGACCTAACCTTATCAAGCTGCGGATAAAAATGCTGAGCAACGAGATTGGAGACAAAAAATACTACCTAGAAACTCTTGAGGATGACCTAGATGAGCGCGACCTCCATTGGTAAGCAATTTACTCAGACACTAACAGCTCCTTAGCTCCAAGTGGCGACCAAAATGGTGTATAATGACCTTCTAAACAACCTCTATGGGATTTTGATAAGCTTGAACACAGGTGAAAGGATAGGTTTCGGCCAGAAAAAACTGAGAAGCGCCGAGTTGGGCATCAGAAATGAGCTTGTTAGTGGATGCAAAATGTTGGATGGCTTCTGAGGAACGGGCCCAGAATATCGGGTGAAAAACACCAAAACATTTAAAACAACTATCAGGAGGCCAATCAACTAATAATGCATTGGTATTAGAGATGGGTACAGGAAGGCATGAGATCAACTTTGAACTCCACATCCACAATGTCGGCCAAGCGAACCACTAGGTTCTTGGACCACTCTGCAAGAAAACAGCTGACACAACAGAAGAAAAAATGAAAAGGTTTCTGTGGATATCGAAAAAACATAGATGATGGGTGACCCGATGCATCAGAATGGATCTGGACTAAGCACTTGGAGCCTTCGGCAAAACTCTTCTGATGTGATAGACAAGAAGACATCTGATACATCAGAAAGAGATCTCGAAATTCTCCCGATAGGGAACATCGGCTGGCTAGACCACTTTGTACCCAATACATCAGAAAGACTATCAAGAGTGCATCCGACATAAGGAAAACAACTTTCAATTTTTTAAAACTTTTAAGTCAAAGGGAAAATTTTGGTGAAAAAGTTATACTTTCTAAGCCTTCTAAAAAACTAAAAAGATAAGGGGGCCCCTAAAAACCAAAACATTTTTGGGGTGGAAATTGCAGCTGCAACAGAACCTAATGAAAGGTCTTGGTTTCAAATCCATGCAAACCTCAACAAAGGCCACCATCATTTTCCACAAGTCCTCAATCACCAGAGAAGGAAAATAGCTATGGGTCAGAATATTGCTTACCCAAAAGCTCATTGAATGTTGGACCACTCAAAGAAGTGATAGTACAATACTTTCAACCAAATCTTTACTATTAGCTTTTGGCTATAATGTTAAAATATTTATAGAAGTAACAATATTTAAAACAAGGCTGTAGTTTTTTACCTGAACTACAAAGGAAAACCACTAACTGGGTATAGTACAATCTCTATTGTCAAAGTAATTGTCAACCGCCAAGAATTTAATGATTGGGTCTCCTCAAAAGGACAAGAGACTTGTACCTTAATTAAGACTATCCAGACAGTGGTTCAATGGTAGACATTGAATCTGGGAAAACACTTTAATACTAGTTGTATCCATTACCTTGTCAAAGGTTACCTTTAGCATAAAATCCCAAACCCTAGGTTTTGGGGTGGATAAGCATGTTGGATGAAAATTCATCCTTTTTCCCTCCTGGTCTATGCGACGAAGGTCAAACAACTTTGGTTAAAAAACTTTTAGTTTAGGGTATGCAACATGTCCAACGACCTTGGTTTAAAATTCTATCATAAGAATGGAAAGGCCTTGGTATAACACCTTGTATGATAGTAGATAATATGGACCCTAGTTTTGTTAATATGTTTTATCATAGGTTTTCGATTATACCATAGGATATTGGATAAAATATGGTTGGTATAAGTAGCACCACCTACAACAACAAATTTTATAAGTATTAATCTCTTAGTATATACAAACATAATAATTAGAAAGAATGTATTAAGAAAGAATGTAAAACATATAAAGAATTTAAAATACATGGGTGGGTTACTGGAACTCATGCATAAAGCCCGCATCTGGCAAGAAAAATTCATGAGTGTTATCTAAAGATAAGAAAGTAATAGACCAGCCTAATGAAAAAATTTACCTTGTTGTGAGTGAGGAATCTCTGGGTAATAAAGTCTAGTTACAGTTCTTTTTCTATAAGTATAAATTTTAGAGACTTCCTTTTGAAGTGATCACACAAAATCCATAGATTAAGGAAAAGAAAAACAAATTATGGTATGTTACATATGGTATCAGAGCAACAGGTTTCAATCATGTTTCCTATGGAAACACCAACTTTCTTGTGAACACACTCAAATGTTATTCTAACAATAAAAAAGTGTGTTTTTGTATGTATCTATAAAATTATTTTGAGGGATAAATGACAGCTTCACACAAGAAGAATGATGGCCACCCAAAAGAAGATGATAATGCAAAACATACAACGCAACCAGAAGTAGAACATTCTGAAGCTAGTTAAGTACTATAAACTATGAGACACTTAATTGTGGAAATACAAATTTTTAAGGTGGATAATGAACAACTGAAGAAGGGCCAATAAAAACAACACTAAATCAACGAAATATTACTACAAAGTTTGGATGAAAGAAACAATTGAAAGGATCAATGAATGTAAGTGAAGAAGGATCAGGAAGAGGGTAAAAATTCTGAAAGAAAGGATAGCTCCTCTAACGACACTAAAAAATATGAACACCAGATAAAATCCACCGAAAAAAGAAAATTCAACCATTTTGAAGAAGAAATCAAAAGAATCGAACCAACCAGCTTCGACATAGAATCAAAGATCGGAGAAGAGGAAGAAGCTTGGTTGCTGGACATTAAAAAGTATTTTCAAATTTACAACTACTCCAACAACATGAAGGTGCGAGTGGCAGTTTACAACGTGAAAGGAAAGCCAACATTTGGTGGCATGATCTAAAAATTTCTAATGAGTTAACATAAAAGGATATGGAATGGTCGAAATTCAAGAAACTCTTTAATATGCAATATCTGTCGAAAAGTTATTATGAAAGAAAAACAAAGGAGTTTTATTCATGAATTAAAAATCAACCAAATGATCGTGGAGTACCTTATCAATAAATTTTTAATTATGCTATGGTTTCTACCTTAGATTAAAGAAGAGAAGGTAAAATTTCATCATTTCCTAAGTTTTTTTTTGTGGTCCTACAAAGATTGGATTGAGTTTGACAACCCAAAAACCTTAGGAAAAGTTCTAAGAAAAGAAAGACTGTGTTTTGAACGGTATAAGAAAAGCAATGACACCCCTAAAGTATGGAAGGATAAAAAGAAGGAAAAATTCAACCAACAAAAAGGGCTTCAGGCCACCACCATTCAAAAATATGCCAGGAAATTCGTAAGGAAACCCTTATAACAAAAATGAATTGATGTTGCAGAAAGGTAATAAACCTGTTAAATTTGGATCAAAAGGGACTGCTGGAACCCATAAAGAACCACTGAGGTGTTGGAAGTGTGGAGAAACTCATTTATGATGAAACTAGCCATGCTTCAATGAAGCAAATGAGGCTATTCATATCCTGCAAGAAGCTTCCACCGTTGGTGAAATTGGAAAAATCTTCCATCGGATTAATGCATCCCTTGAAGACCGACAAGAAGATCACCAATATGCAATTGTGGAAATTGAAGGTATAGTTTATAACCAAACACTTTTATACTAATTGATCCAGTGGATACCCTGAGTTACATCACTCCCAAAATGATGGAAAACCGCCTACTCACTAAGGTAAGGCATTCAAAACCCTGGTTAGCTCAATTAGCCACCAGAGCTAAACGAAAAGTAACTAATTATATTGTTGATTGTGAAATTAAAATACAAGATCATAATACTAGAATCAACTTCAATATTCTACCTTTTGGGTTGTATGATATTATAATTGGCATGGATTGGCTAAAAAAGTATAAATTAGTGCTAAATTGTTTTGATAAAATTTCACATACTTTGATGAAGACAAAATTGTTAGAACTGTAAAAGGTATACGCAAACCTTTATCTATAAGGAATATTTATACTATGAATCTAAAGAGATGTTTGAGGAAAGGATGCCATATTTATGCTATTCAGGTCACTGACCTACTCCTTAATGAAAATCAAACTCATATAAGTGATCACCTAGTTCTAAGTGAATTTTAGATGTGTTTCCAGAAGAGATACTAGGACCACCCCCTCTTCGGGAAATAGATTTTTCCATTGAACTTACACTCGTATCTGCACTGGTATCTAAAATACCGTATCGAATGGTCATTCCTGAATGAATTGAATTAAAAATTCAAATACAAGAATTGTTAGATAAAGGTTATATTAGGCCCAATGTGTAACCCTAGGGGGGCTCCAGTCCTATTTGTTAAAAAAAAAAGATGGAACTTTACAACTTTGTATAGACTATAGGAAGCTAAAAAAAATAACCATTAAAAATAAATATCCACTGCCTGAAATCAACGATTTGTTCGATGAGTTACAGGAAGCTAAGATCTTCTCAAAACTAGATTTGTGATCTTGCTACCACCATATCAGAATTAAGGAAGAATATATTAATAAAACAACTTTCAGCACCCGTTATGGACACTACGAATTCACAGTAATCCCTTTCGGTTTAAGCAATTCCCCCGTTACATTCATGTGTCTAATGAATAGTATCTTTAACAAGTATCTATATTAGTTTGTGTTAAATTTTATGGATGATATCATAATCTACTCCAAGTCAGAGGAAGAACATGAACAACACTTAATAATTTTATTACAAACCCTAAGAGATCATCAACTTTATGCCAAATTTGAGAAGTGTGAATTTTTTAAAAATGAAATACAATATTTAGGTCATGTTATTTCAAAAAAAGGTATTGTGGTAGATTTGTAGAAGGTAACGGATATTTTAGAATGGCTAGCTCCTAGAGATATAACTGACGTTCGATCCTTCATGGGACTCATTGGTTATTACTAGAGTTTATCGAAGGATTCTCAAAAACACCCTATCCCATTAATTCACTACAAAAGAAAGGAGTGAATTTGTATGGTCCCCAAACTTTGAAGAAATGTTTAAACATATTAAAACCATATTAGCCACGACACCAATACTGAAGGTATCTTATCCTTATAAGAAATATACGGTTTGTATAGATCCTAGTAAAGCAGGATTGGGAGGAGTATTATCTCAAGAAGGGCATGTAGTATGTTATGAATCCCATAAATTAAAATATCATGACCATAATTGCGTGGTTCATGAATTGGGGTTGGAGGTAGTAGTGCATGCTTTAAGAATATGGCGCCACTACCTGTTAGGGAAAAAGTTTCTATTCTTGATGGATAGCACTTGTGTATAAAGTTTATTAACACAACCTGGACTTAATGCTAGGAAAGCAAGATGGATGGCCTTCTTGAGTGAATTTGATTTTGAATTAAAATATATTAAGGGAAGGAAAATAAGGTGGATGATGCACTGAGTCGAATAAGTCATGAAGTATGTGAAAGTTTTATCAAAACAGTTTAGCACTAATTTACTACCCTAGTTAGATTGGTTAGCCCCGTAGATCATCTTATGGTAGGACCTGAACTTTTTCCTTGCATGGAACAAATTGTTCAGAAAGTACAAAAGAGATTGAAGGTGGCACACGATCACCAAAAGAGTTATGCTGACTTGAAAATACAACATAAAGAGTTTTTTGTCAGAAACCGTATATCTTCGGGTCAAGCTAAAAAGAACTCACTCAAATTGTGAAGTTGTACCAAATTGGCACCGCGGTTTTGTGGTCCCTTTCAAATATTGGAAAGAATTGGACCGGCGGCATACAAACTTGTGCTTACGGCTCATTTAAGAATTCATAATGTTTTTCATGTTTCGTTATTAAAGAAATATATTCATGATTCCACTCACATCATTGACTGGAATGTAGTGCAGATGGAACCAGAAGGTGAGTTTCAAGTGAACCTTTACGTATTCTGGACAGGAAAGAAACAATATTTTAGAACTGAGTCATCACTTGGGTAAAGGTGTAATGGAAACACTTTAGCCCCGAAGAGGTGACTTGGGAATTCAAATAAGAAATGAGAGAAGAATATCCAAAATTGTTCCCAGAACCAATAGAAGAAGAATAAAAACATTGAGGACAATATTCACAATAAGGGTGTGAGGATGTAACACCCCCAAGAAAGTAAACATTATATTATGATTTATTTTTAATTATGTGGGTCGTTGGTTGATTGAAGCATGTGACTCTTATAACACATTAAGCTGGATAGAATTAACTTACTTAGTGACATATGTAAAATCTAATTTGGTCTAAATTGGAATATGAAGTGATATATGAAATGTAGTTATGCTTGAAATTACCTATAAAATGCAATTTGGTCTAAGTAGCATAATTCATATATTTTTTTTGTAAGCTCCATAGAAATATTATATTATAATACAAAAAATAAAGAGTACATGCACATGAATTTCCTGGAGTTCACCAACCCCTCATGGTCATTCTGAGACTTAAAACTATCAAACTAGTAACTAAGACACATATTCCATGCATGGAAAATGGGTCTAGAGTTATCAACATTTTCCTTCCATGCATGGTTGACCAAAAAACTAGCAATAAGGCCTATGCCTAAGTACATAGTTAGAAATTATAGTCTATCAAAGTGAGCCATCATGGATTGAAAAAATATACATAAAAAGAAACAATAATAGGACTATTAAATTCATATATATACAACAATAAGAAACTAAACGAAATAAACTAGGGGGTTACTCAGAATTGTGGGTTGCTTCATCATTTTTAGGGTTCTCCTCGATTATGGGACATCGATAGTCTCCCAATCTTGAAGAACCATTTGAATCCTTCATGACATATTTCTGAACATTGATATGTTAAAACTATCATTACGATCCAATTTTATTTCTTTGCAACCACTAGTTGATGCAATGTTGGTATTATCTAGAGTAGAGGGGGGATGTTGTGCACCATACCTTTTCGAAGTCTCCATAGGTTTGGTAGTCAATGAAGAAATTGGAGAGGGATAATAGCTACCTATTGGAGCCCTCGCAAATGAGGAAGGGAAACTATTGTCCTCATCATTGTGTTGGGTCCTCAGAAGAACCTGGGCAAGCATATTTTTATGACACAATAGTTTATGCTCCTTGCCCTTTCCCTATGACCAACTAGGTGATGCAATAAAATTTCTTTCTCCCAATCATACAAGATATTCCTCAAGTGATTCAGGATGGATATATCATAACCATCATCCAAGGAGTTGATGTTCCCATCTCAGATTGAGCGACCTCTACCCCTGCTTGTTCAATGAGGGGCGACACACAACCTCCTTGTTATTCTTGTAGAAAGAGGGAATGTCGAGGAGCCATGGGAATTACGGGATGGAGAACAATTACAAGGTGGAGTCTAATGGATAGCAGAGGAAACCAATCACCCAAAATACATACAACTAAATACTAATGAAGTTTCGAAACAATTACAAACCCAAAAAATATTTTCTACAACGCATAGGGAAAATTCTTAGACAGACAACCAACCACAGAGAACAAAATATGTAAGCATTCCTTTCCAACAACCTTGATATAATCCATTGCGGGAGAAATAGATTGTTTGTAAGATTTCATGATTACAACAGTACCACCTTTCAAACTAGACAGATCTATGATGATAGGTTGCATTAAACCTACATGAATATGACCGAAGAATAAATAGGAATTAATTCAACGCGATATGTGATCCATGCGTAGGAAGGAGGCGTGGATCCATTGATCCATATTTTCTTGATAGATGGCCCAAACCAACACCCGCATCCATGTTTTGAATATAAATCTTGGCCAAATTGAGATAGTCAGATCTAAGGGGGGCGTTGGAGATAGATTTGGGGTCATGGTCATGTAGTTCAAGGTGACTGTGGAGTCCTCATTAGTAAGATGGTCTGCAACCACATTGGCATTCCTTTTTACATGAAGGAAGTTTATTGATCCCATGAGATGAATGTATTGTGCAAGTATATAGAGGCCACTGGTTAATCTCCATCTCAAGGAGAGTTTGTTGACAGAAGCTCCAGAATGGATTTTCTTAGCTAAAGAGATGATTAAGAATGAATCACCCTCTATTTCTAAAGGAAAGATAAACAATTTCTCTACAATTTGAATCCCAATGGTCAGTATTGCTAGCTCAACGACATAGCTTCTATGATTCCCAAGATTGACATAATATAAATGGATGATGTGTCCCAAGTTATTTCTTAAAAATCCTCTAATTCCAGCCAGTTTGGGATTTGCCTTGGAAGATCCATTGAAATTCAATTTAAAGAAACCTTGGATGGGGGAGGACAAAACTAATGGGCTCCTGGAAGGACTGTACATAAGAGAGGGTTGACATTGTAGTAGGTATAAACAAAGGCCCCAATTTTGTATTATTATTTTCTCAGATTGTTCATCTTTAAGTTCTTATTTTCCCCAATTTGGGAGACAAAGAGTTTCCAAAACGTGAGTTATACAAGTGGTCCAAACACTTTCCTAAGTTTTTTGTTTTCCTTCAAAATTGATTTGATTTGACCCCTTCTGGATTTCCCACACTACAAAACCTGGGATGAGGCTCTATAGACGATTGAGAATATTTCTTTGAAAGGGTTTGTTATGCTAATTTTTTAAGGTTTGAACTAGGTCACTGTGGGTTCTGTCCATTTTCTAGAAAAGAAAAGCAATAGTATCCTAGAGGTGGCTGGAAAAGGAATTGGATTCCAATATATGGTCCATGGTCTCCTCTTGTTACCTGCAAAGGAGACATATTGAAAGCCTAAAGAATCCCTGATTCAGTAAGTTTTTCCAAGTGATAATTCTCCTATGAATGGCCAACCATAAGAAAGTGGTAACCTTGGGCCAAGTTTTCATCCCCAATACTTTGGACCAGATGTGATCCTTAGGTTCCATTAAATTATGAGTGAGCAACTAGTAAGATTCTTTGACCGTGAAGGCTCCTTTTGGTTTATATCACCATGTCAGGATGTATGTCTCATGCAAGGTTCTTCTTCTGCATTTTTTTAGTTCCTAATCCAATTTAGTTATGGTTTCTTCATAGATATGGATTCCTCTATTGCTTGGTATTATCCATAACACGTACTCTTGATTGTCAACATGGTTCCATAAATATCTGATCCTAAGATTCCAAAAATCTTGAATTTCGTTCTGTTTCTGAGGACATTGGATGATTCTACTTAGTCTAGGCATTTTCTGCCATGATCCCATCCAGAAAAAATGAGGCCCCATTGCCTATTTCCCAGAAACTCTATTATTGGACCAAATAGTTTTGTGAACTGGACGCACTCCAAATAAGTATAGAAATATAAAATCTAATAATGTCTTTTAGGTCCTAGTTGGGTCCATATTTCCTATTCCATAGTTGGTCCCATGGGTCGTATTTCCTTGTGACCTAGTTCCACCATATTTTGGTGTTTAGGACCTAATTAAATTTAAACATATCTCTTAGTCCCATACCACCCTTCATTTTTTCTTTACAGAGACTCTCTCATTTGACTAGGGACAATTTGGCATGATTATTTTCTCCTCCACAACTTCCTAATATCGTTTAGGATCCATTTTGGGGCAGCTAGCACTGAGAAGAGGTAGAGAGCCATAGTCTGAAGGACATATTTTATAACCAAAAGCCCCCCCCCCAAGTTTAGAGATCTAAAGGTCCAAGAGGAGAGTCAATATTTCTAATTTATCAAGAATTTCTCTCCAAGAGAATTGTTTGATGGTCATGTCTATTAAGGGGGAACCAAGATATTTGGTTGGGAGGGAAGTGATGGAAAATCCGATAATGTGGGCTATGTTTCTTTTAGTGATGGGAAGAGTGTTGAAAATAAGACATGATATTTTTCCAAGTTAATGGAGGTTCCTGAAACCTCCGAGAAGGTTTCCAAGATGTTTTTTTAGAGCACTAGCTTCATGAACTGAGGGATGACCCTTAAGAATATTGTCATCTACGAATTGTTGATGGGTAAGGCTCAAGTTTTCATGAGTGTGAATACCTCAACTAAGAAGACCACTGGAGTAGCCATCTTTAAGAATACACCCAAGTCACTCGTCCATGACAATGAAGAGAAAAGGAGAAAGGGTATCTTCTTGGTGGATACCTCTTGAGTACGAGAAAGTAGAGGAGGGGATTTTATTGACATGTTTCACTACTCTGTACGACCTTCCATAATGATCTGTTAATGAATCATTTCCATTTCTTGCTCTAGGGAATATTTGGAAGAAAATATATTGCCAAATGTATTTTTGTTTTGGATCTTCATATTTTTCTTTATGCATTTGATCTTCTGATGCAGAGTGCACATTTTGGATGATACTTCAATATTTATACTTATCCATGAGCCTTTAATAGTTCCTTAAAAGTATGGATGACTAAGCCAAAACTTTTAAAGTCTAAATGGATTCACAAAAGGGTCTCCCTCAGTGAGCCAATTCAGTCATATTGGCCAATGATCACATCATGCTGCTAGGAGAACAAAAGCTATCAATGTATCCCCATACTCGACCATTTCTTTTATACTAAAAATGATCTAGGCAGGAGGCTATTTGATTAGCTCCTCCTCTTTTATTGTTCCAAGTGAATATTGGTGGTCTCAATGTCCATAATATTATTATTCTCTATGAATTCCTTGAATCCCTCATCTTCATGCATTAACATTTTGCACCCCCCCTCCCCCCTTATTTTCTTTGAGTGAAGTAATCATATTGAATTCCCCATCAATGATCCAGGATTGTGAAGGGAAGGTACTGCTATACCATTCTAGGTAATCAAGGATATTCAACCTTTGCTTTGTTGATTAGCGACTGTATACGTTTGCGATGCGACCCTGAGTATTGGTACCAAGGATATGAAAAGTAGAAGAAATATAGTTTTTAGTGACACAGAAGTTATTCAGGTTTACCTCTTGGGGGTCATATGATAGCAATACCTATAGAGGTTCCATTAGCACCAATCGGTGCAACTGCACTTCCTTTCCATTCTTTGGACATGAGGATATTTAGATGGGAACTATTACACTCGATTTCTTGAATAAGAAGTAATGTGGGCCTCTCTAGTAGGATTTCCTCTTTAACATTATATTTTTTGTAATACCGTTGATGTCTCTTTCATTCCAAGCTATTATCTTCATTGAGAACTTGGTAAATTTGAAGAGTAGAAGTCTATGAGATGGGCATATATCCCTAAATCCACTAGCTTGTTTCCTAAGACATTGAGACGTCGAAGATATGTTTTCCTTCATTTTTTGGGAGGATCCCTACTATTTTTATTTTGATCTTCGGGGGGGGGGACATTTTGGATTCCCAATTTATGCTTCGCCTTGGATTTTCAAAGTGCATCGTTTGAAAACTAAATTTTCTTAGTTGATATAGCGTCAAAAGCTTTGCATTCGAAATCCTATTCCAGACTCAAGAAGTCCAAATCTCCCAGCTCTATGTCATTGATATCTTCATCCATGCCAATGTCATGATATGAATTCTCTTCTCGAGGTGGGTTCTTGTGGGGAGAAACCCATTCTAAAGAAGAGGGCCCAAGGGATTTGTATCTTGGGTAGCAGTGGAATATTTGTGTTTCTTTTTAGGGGTGCTTTGATCATCATCTACTTGGATTTCAGGTTTGTCTCATTGATTTGTCAAAATGTCAAAGCTTACGTTGGTTGGGGTTGTTTCTGACTTGGTAATTGTGGGATTTTGATGGTTTTTCTAGTGCTTGGTGGATATTTTAGTGAAACCATATTCATCCATTTCTTGTGTCATCTGTCCTTCAAGTTCCCGCTTGATTTTTATATAATCTCTAAATAAATGGTCATGTTTGTGAGATTTATACACTTTAAGGGGACATGCTCATATTCCAATCATTGGATCCATTATGAATCTTCATGGACAAGACATATCGCATCTCGGAGTGCTCTTGAAATTTGCATGTATACACAAATCCTGGCATATGAACTATATTTTCTAGCTCTTGTTTGGTCTGCTATTTTTCCAAAATCACCAAGTGATTTGTCAATCTCCTGTAGGGTTTCCTAATCCCAGTAGTCTTGAGGAATAGAGTACAAAAAAAACCAGATAGGTGCCCAAGAGAAATATTTGGTATATGGGTTGAATCATTCTACCAAGTTGCATATGATGAGTCCTACCAGTTGAAGAAGTAAGGGCCTTCATTTATCACTTTATATTTGTCCTCAATTCTAGAGAAAATAATGGTGAAGAAACCCTTTGAACCAAGTTGGATGTCAAAATGAGCTTTGGGTTTCCATTTTTACGCTATCCATCCCATAAAAGCATGTTCAGTAGGCCAAAGTTCTATGAATTTACATATCAGTGAATGATCCTTAATGAACTAAATTTTGGCATTGACTCCAACAAAAGGGAGCTCAAAGTGAGGTGAATCAAACAATTGAGCAATATAGGTGCAACTTTTTTTCTCCTTTTTTCTTGCTTCCAATTCTTTTGGTGAAGCCTCAATGTTTGCATCAATCTCTATAGTTTGTAGTGGTGGATTGTTGGTCTTATCTTGTTTTGGATCCTCTAAATAAATCAAAGAGGAATTCAATATGGTCTTGGAAGGCAGGGGCAGTCCCCACCCCCATGGCAGGCCATGGAGAGGATCAACGAAGAGGCTTTGAGTTGATCCTAAGGGTGAACAGAGTAGCAAGACAAGGGTTAGGGTTTGGACAATGGAGGGCAAAGCGAATCGTAGAGCCTTCATCGTAAGTATTAGTATTACCAATATAATTCATATTCATATTATTTATTCTTTTCTAAATAACCATATAAACTCAATTATATATATATANATAAACATATATGGAAGATCAAGTGGAAGAAGAGATCGATGTAGTATTTCTACTACCTAAAACAAACTCGTTAATGGCAAGAGTAATCCCTATTAAAGAGGGAAACTATAGCATCCATTAGAGAATTTGAATCCAATAGATAATTACGACATAGAAGAACCTAAGGATTATGAGAAATGTAACATTATGATGATAAATAAACATATTATAATGGAACACGCTACGTTCACGGGAAGAATTCCAAGGGGCCCAGCAAAAGGGACCTCACCCTATTGGCACAGATTTTGGGAGCCCGACCCCAGTGAGCTCATTGAATTGAAACCTTGACCTCAACATCAACTTCATGGTACTCAATCACAGAAGCTCCAGCCAACTAAACTACCCCACAAAACTAATATTATAATAATAAATAAACATAACATAACTTTATTTTAACATTTGATTCTATACATTTAAAAATGAAAGAAATATCATAAACCCATCTCAATTACCTTTAAATTTATTAATGTAATCAAACCATATTATTTAAATTATATTTGAAATATAACTCCTTTAAGGATTTCGTCACTATGATTTATGTTTATGTTTTTAATTAATGTAGCAAAATTATTATAGAAATGATTTAGTTAAATATATAATTTTTTTTAAAAATAGTTTATGAAGGTGTGATCTGTTAAGTACATTAAACTTATCCATCATTTATACTACTTACATTAGTAGTCCAGTTCTTCTCGAGCAGGTATTAAAGGGGCCTCCAAAAACCTATATCATGGACTACAATGTTGACAAACTGATTCGTAATGTGACTGAAATTTGTTTTTCGTAGTAGAGCTCCAAGGGTATAGAATGCTCGGCCTCCTTAATGTCAAAGGAACCAAACCATGCAAGCTACGGTTAAATTTAAATCAAATATTAAATATTTATATATTATAAAAGAAAATGTCAAAAACCATTCTTTTTAAAACATTGTATCTTTATTTTCATTCTATGTCATGAACCAGGGTAAATTTAAATCAAATTCTAAATAAATATACTATAAAAGAGTGAGTCAATAACAATCTTTTTAAAACACGGTATCTTTATGTCTTTATTTTCATTCTATGTATAGAACACTTAAAGTTTATAATATAAATTTAATTAGTGACTTTGCATATATATATAAACCTACAATCTATGAATATAGATAACTTCAAAGTATGAAACGTCATATTTTTTATTGAATGGTATAAATGCTCCTCCTCATATTTTTTATTGAGCCGAGAGGCTCTCTACAGCCCAGTATGGGGTAGATCTTGTAACGTTAAGTAACGTTGAAGTGTTACGTAACGTTACAACGTTAAGTAACGCTACATAGATGTCGGCTATAAAAACAAATAGAAAAAAAATTATAAGTAACCTTACATAATGTTATGTCGGCTAAAAAAAATAGAAAATTAGAAGAAAAAAAACAACAACTATATAAATAACAAGAAGTATCACAAACTACATCATAGCTATACAGCTACAACCACTGATGTCCGGCAACAACCACTGCGACAGCAACAATAAACCCAGGTAAAATTATTTTCAAATTCAAATTATTTTCATATTCTATGGCTAATAGTTGAGCCACTGATTTTAGTAGCGCATAGTCGAGCCATAGGGATCTCGCTTTCTGTATGTGTTCACTTTCTCCAATCTGCGTTCTCTGATATAGTCTGCGTTATCTCCTCACTGTCAGTACTCTTAAACAGTTGAGGATTTTGCTCTCTCAGTTATTGCCTTGGGTTGCATTTGTTTTCAGATTTCTGGGCAGGTTTCAGATGTTTTCCAGATGCCATACAAAGTGTTTTCGGAACCAGACACTTCGCAAAGCTATTGTTGGAGGTCCGATATCCCATTCCCCTGAGAAGTTTACTTTCTCCGGCACTTCACTATTTTCTATCATTGCTAGGGTTGTTTATAGAACCAAC